>JAQIUQ010007288.1:232500-277596 GCA_030378365.1 Hybognathus amarus | reverse complement strand
GCTGCTCTTTAGTTTAGACTGACATTTGATCTTTCACATCTCTGTTCTGAGTGTGGCGGACATCACGGTGCCAGAGGGAAATCATGCTCTAGAAACCCCTGATCTGTCTTTAGTCACCGCTGTAATATTAGGGATTTAACACTGTCTGGTTAATAGGTTCTGGAATAGAGATAGTGCTTTTACTGCTCGCTTATAACCATCTCAATTCCTTTTACCCTTTAATCTCCATCCATCCATCCATCCATCCTCTCCATCTATCTATCTATCTATTCATCCAGTCTGTTTGTTCTACTGTTCATCTGCACCATCCGTCCTACCATTTATCCATCTATCCATCCATCCATTCATTTATTCATCATTCATTTATCCATCCTTTTCGCCCTTTCCATCCATCATTCATCCATCCAGTCTCTCTGTCTGACCGTCCATCCATCCATCCATCCATCCATCCGTCCATCCATCCATCCATCCATCCACCCATCTATTCATCCAGTCCATCGATCTTACGTCCTTGTCAGTCCATCCATCCATCCATCCATCTGATCCATCCATCCCATCGATCCATCCTCTTTCGATCCTCCCATCCATCCATCCATCGATCGATCGATCCATCATTCTTCCTATCCATCATCCCATCCATCCGTTCATCCTCCTATCCATCCATCCATCCATCCATTCCATTCTATCTCCCACCCTCCCATCCTATCCATCCATCCATCCATCCATCCATTTCCCATCCATCCATCCTCCTATTCATCATCCATCCATCCTCCTCTCTATCCTCCCATCCATCCATCCATATCCATCCATCCATCTATCTATCCATCCATTCATCCTCCTATCCACATCCATCCATCCATCCATTCATCCATCTATCCATCCATCCATCTATTATCCATCCATTCATCCTTCCATCCATCCATCCATCCATCCTATCCATCCATCCTCCATCCATCCATCCATCCATCCATTCATGTCCATCCATCCCTATCTATCCATCCATCCATTTCATCCTTCTATTCATCCATCCATTCATCCTTCTATTCATCCATCGATTCATCCTCCTATTCATCCATCCATTCATCCTCCTATTCATCCATCCATTCATTCATTTATTCCACCATTTCATCCACCCATCCATCCATCCATCCATCATTCATCATCGATCCTCCCCTCCATCCGCCCATCCATCCATCCATCCCCTCCCATTCTATCCATCCATTCATCCATCCATCCCATCCATCCATCCATCCATCCCATCCATCCATCCATCCCACCCATCCATCCACCCATCCGATCCATCCTTCATCTGTTCATCCTCCCACCCATCCATCCAGCTCCGTTCACTTGACCATCCATCAATCCATCCATCCATCCATCCATTATCATCCATTCTCCTTGTGATCCTCCCATCCATCCATCCATCCATCCTCCTATTCATCCTCCCATCCATCTAGTCTGTCTATCTGACCATCCATCCATCCATCCATCCATCCATCCATCCATCCATCCATCCATCCATCCATCCATCCATCGGTTGTTCATTTATGTCTAAAGTGAAAATAATGGAGTTATGTTTCATTTATTTTATCTTTCATTTAAACTGTCTAGGAACAGAGTAATGTTGCACCATATCCCTTATGCACTACTAATACTATTTATTCCTTTATTTTATCTACAGTGGAAGTTCATTGCTTAGATTTCTCTTTCTATTACAGGAAATTTAATGGAGACTCAAGTCATCAATTTATTTTACGTTAAACTCTAGGAGAATTTATATATATATATATATATATATATATATATATGATATATATATGAAGTCTAATTTATAAAGAGCCATCAAGTTTGACTTATAAAGCCTGAATTGTTCCATATAATCTATACTATTTATACATATTTTATACATGTTTGATAAGCTGATTTTTTGGTTATTGTCAGAGTCACTTTTCTCATAGTCTCTCTTGTAACTATGATTCTTCCTCTCAGGTACACAATGAGCCAACGCTCGGGGCCCCTGCGCCGTACAAACGGGACTTTGAAGCCAAACTTCGGAATTTCTATCGCAAACTGGAGACTAAAGGCTACGGACAGGGTCCAGGCAAGTCAAGTGAGCACCTGTAGGGTACCCCTGAGGATCCTGATTGATAACAATATTCTTATTCTTATGCTAACTCGTGTTGTTCTAGGTTGATAAACGCAGAGATCATCTACTGGAGGACGCCTTCAACTCAGATCATGTGTTACTCGCGCAAAGATCTACAGAGAAGTAAACTCTACGTCAGCTTTGTTGGAGAAGAGGGGTCAGTAATACCACTTTTTTTGAAAAAGATAACCAGACTTTACACTATATGAGATGTATTAGTATCATTGTCATTGTTAAAAATCTATTTGACCAAATAGTCTAATATACCACAGTATGATTTATTGAAGTAGAAGTTAAAGCCTGTTTACATACAGTATGTGTGTATATATATATATATATATATATATTCATTGATTTCTAACACGTTTGTTTATTTTCTTGCTCCCCGTCAGACTGGACTACAGTGGCCCATCACAGAGTCTTTTCTTTCTGGTATCACGGGAGCTTTTTAACCCATACTACGGCCTGTTTGAGATATTCAGCCAATGACACCTACACCGTCCAGATCAGCCCCATGTCTGCCTTCGTCGACAACCATCATGAGTGGTGAGTGCACATTTTACAGTGTCATGGCACATGTGAAGCTTCAATGCACATCCAATATTAAAACCAATATTTAGAATGTACTTGGTCTCGATCTGTGCCTACAAGATGACTTTTTATAGACCAAACTAACAGAAATATATCCCAATGTTTTTTAAACACATTCTGTTGTCAGGTTTCGGTCTCGTGGGCGTATTCTGGGTTCTTGCTCTATCCATCAATACCTGCTGGATGCCTTCTTCACGCGACCCTTCTACAAAGGCCTACTGCGAATGTGAGTGGCAAAGCACATTTCTGATATGTTTTTAGGTAAATATTTTAGTAAATAGAAAATAGTAATAATCCCCAAAAATCTGATTGAAATGAAATTAAAACGTCTTTTTTGCTATAAATAACATGTTATTTGAATGTGATCTCATGAGTATTTGTAAATTAAAAAATACTAACACAAAAATAAAAATATAAAAAATTGCCCTTCACAAATATATATTTATACAGTGTATATATATAAAATCTATGTTATATATAAAAAAAATAATATATTATAATAATTTCCTATAAAATATTTCGCATCAAGGTTTGGCATAAAACTACTTGTATTCAAATATTTTTATGAATATTTAAAAATGTTTTATTAATAATTAATGTTGTTATATATATATATATATATATATACATATATATACATACTGTATATATATATATATTATTAGGGCTTTCAAATGATTAATCACTGATTAATCACATCCAAAATAAAAGTTTTTGTTTACATGATATATGTGGTTGCACTGTGTATAATTATTTTTATGTATATAAATACACACACATGCATGTATATTTAAGAAAAAATTATTTATGTATATAAAATATTTATATATATATATAAATTATATATAAATCTATATACAGTATATACATGGAAATATTTCTTCAATATATACAAGCATGTGTGTGTCTATTTATATATTAAATAATTATACACAGTGCACCCACATATATCATTTAAACAAAAACTTTTATTTTGGATGCGATTAATCGCGATTAATCGGTTGGCAGCCTTATATATATAGTAATGACAGGATTCAGGGATAAATGTACTTGTGCTTGACCTAGACTTATGATTACTTCTGTATGATTACATAGATCACGTAGCATGATTGATGTGTGTCTATACCTGTGTATGCAGTCCGTGTGATCTGAGTGATCTGGGAGTATCTTGATGAGGAGTTTCATCAGAGTCTTCAGTGGATGAAGGACAATGACATAGAGGACATGCTGGACCTAACCTTTACCGTCAACGAGGAGGTGTTCTGACAGGTCGGTGTGTGACTATAAACTGTTGTTTGCGTGCACAACCTCTCGCCATTGTCTCACAGAAGCATGTGTGTGTGTGTGTTAGATTTATAGAGCGTGAGCTAAGACAGGCGGTGCCAATATCCCTGTGTCGAGAGAAGAATAAGAAGGAGTACATCGAGCGCATGGTGAAGTGGCGCATAGAGCGCGGTGTCGTCCAACAGACAGAGACAGCTCTCGCTGTCGAGGATTTTATGAGGTACTGAAATTCGAACCAACACTCCGGATGCTTTCCGTGCACTGATCGCTATTTAGGAGCATGACATAAACATGCCACTTCTGCCATGTAGAGTTGCCCTAGATTTTCCAGAATGCACTTTTATTGAATTTCTGTTTCAGAGATGAGGGTCATTATACAATTTTGGTTGCAAATGCTTTCACTCACTTAAATATAGCCAGAGGTCTTGCCAGACATTTTGTTTCAGTAGTTTGGGTCAGTAAAAAATATTTTGTTTAGTAAATTCATACTTTTATTCAGCAAGGACATCATCAAATTGATCAAGTGTAACAGTGAAGACTTCCATCAGTTTCAAAAAGTTCAAATTGTTGTTTTGAACTTTCTATTCATTAAAAAAATCCCGACAAAATAGCAGCATATCAGCATATTACAATGAATCCTGAAGGATCATGTGACACTGAAGACTGGAGGTAATGGTATGGTATAGTAATGGGAGAAATTACATTTTAAGATAGATTTAAATAGAAAACAGTTATTTTAATTTTGTAATAATATTTCACTGATATTGCTAGATTTACTGTATTATTAACCAAATAAATGCAAATGCAAAAATCCCCCAACTTTTGGGTGGTAGCGTATTTGAAGAAATATTTAATAAAATCACATATTTTGTCACTCTTTCTTTAACATATTTGGCAATATGGTAAGAGATACATTTATTAAATATTGTTTGTTGTTTTGTTTAATAATGTTAGATCTAAAAATGAAATGAATAAATTTAAAAATTTAATTATGAGTTTTATTTAATCATTTAATTTAATTAATTAATATAATTAATTAATTATGATTTAATTATTCAAAAGTTAATAATTTAAAATAAGCTATTATATATTATTTTTAATATAAGTAGCATTACGACTACATTTAATCTTGATGCTAAAGGTTATAGTCATGACCACATCATATTCACATGTTATGCCACAATATTAATATAAATTAAAAACCTAATGATTTTTAAATGGTCAAAATGTTAGCTTTTTATTAATTTCTTCAGTTAGCCTGGTCATTATATGATTATAATGCCTGTTCCCATTATGAAAATCAACTTTAAAAAGTATGTTTTCTCTGGAACTTTTAAAAGACTCTTCTTATATAGATTTTTCTCTCTTTATTCTTAGATTCACCAGCTCTGTTTTTGTTACCTTAAGTTAGAACCAAGTCGGCCAATGAGGAATGAAAATGTATTTTTAAAATCCTAAAATTATTTAGTGTGTCCTTGAATGAAATGAGAAAAGAAGATGAATTAATTAATATAGCTCAGTAGGTTTAATGTATGATTGATGGTTTCATCTGTGAAACCAAGAATAACTATAACAGAAACTTATTAAAGCATCCACATCAGATATCATTGTGTTTATTCTAGCTTTACCAGAATGCTCCATCTCTTTAAGGCAGGGTGGATTCTGATTTGCTGTCACATTTTTATGATTTATCAATCTTTCTGATAGTGATTCAAGCGATATTGCTTCACTGTGCCGTTATAATTATAGATCTGTAGTCATAGATTCTGCTTTCTTTTATATTTATAAGGATTTTTAGAACTATATTTTATATAGAACAGGCCTTTACCCAATGACAGTGTTTCAGAAGATCATCTGTGATAAAGCAGTATGTGCAGCAGATGTGTTTTGACTTGTATGACGGATGTGTTGTGCAGGTTGTGGATGTGCGCTGTGTCCTGTGATCCATGCGTGTGAGCTGGAGCTTGTGATTGTGGGAACTGCAGAGATTGATCTGGGAGACTGGAGGAACAACACCGAGTACAAGGAGGTAACAACAGGCTGACAGGTTCACTACAGCAGAGAAACGACTCACATTTATGATATTACCAGTGTCCAAAACTGTGGGAAAACATAGGCAGATCATGCTATCAGAGATGTGAAATTTCGGATTTATCGGGTGAAATTTTATCCGACACTGGTGGACTTTCATCCACACAGGTCACATTTTTGAGTTTATTGGAAGCAAGTTTATTGGTTTTTCCCCAGGTTACCATGACATACCACATCGTGATTCGCTGGTTCTGGGCGGCAGTGGAGCGATTCAACAATGAGCAGAGATCTCAGATTGCTCCAGGTGAGTGTTGGAAGAGAACATGCGAGCTCTTTTTATATGACGGTGTACAGTTGTGTGTACTCAGGCCCGTGGCTGAAATGTCTCTGTTGTCTCAGTTCGTGACCGGGACGTCCAGTATGTCCCGGTACGAAGGCTTTGCCTCCCTCAGGGGCAGCAACGGACCACGAACGCTTCTGTGTAGAGATGAATGGGAAATCGAGACGTCTCTGCCCAGGTAGAGATGTTTCTTTCTTCGACACTAGATCCTGTATATTCAATTCAAATTTTGCGGGCGTGAAACGATTAATCGCGATGTAATCGCATGCAAGAACAAAAGTCTGTGTCCTACATAATGCAGTGTGGGTGCACTGTGTATAATTATTTATATATATATATATATATATATATATATATATATATATATATATATATATATATATATATATATACACACATGCATGTATATTTAAGAAAAAATATATTATTATTTAAAATATTTATATTTATATATAATATAAATTATATATAAATCTAAATACAGTATATACATGAAAATATTTCTTTAAATATATATACAAGCATGTATGTGTATTTACTATTTATATATATATGAAATAATTATACACAGTGCACCCACATTTATTATGTAAACACAGACTTTTATTTTGGATGTGACTAGATCATGATTAATCGTTGACAGCCTGACAAATTTTTTTGTATAGCGCTTTTCACAATACATATTGTTTCAAAGCAGCTTTACAGAAAGTGCATTTCAGAAATGTACATAGAAAAATACATTTTAGTTAATCATGTAATAATGTAATAATTATATGAAAGTTTGAAATACATTTCAAGACTCTATGAAATCATATCTAGTCCATCTGTCAGATTAAAGGCCATCCATAAACTCATTAAATTTGAGTCTATTAATTAATTTAACTAGAATTAATTTGTTTAACTTCAGTCATCATTGTAATGCATTTCATGCACCATGCCCACTATAAAGAATTGAATGTAATAGGTTTAAATAAAATTATTTATATTCATTTTACGTAAAGTATATTGAGAGTGGTCTTTTTATAAAAATATCAGTGTTTTAGACATGTATAATAAAATATAACCAATACAATTTTTTTCATGTTTTTGAAAAAAAGTATCTTATGCTAACCAAGGCAGAATTCATTTAATAAAAAAAATAAACAAAAATATTGTAAAAATATTATTACCGGAATTAAAATAACTGTTTTCTATTTTAATATTATATATCTTTAAAATGCAATCTACTCCTGCATCATTACTTCAGTCTTCAGTGTCACATGATCCTTCAGAAATCATTCTAATATGCTGATCGCTGAACAAAATCTTTGATGTATTTCAGAAAAACGTTAAATAAAAGTCTAATGTGTCTAGTCGTGTATATATGACAAACTCAAAACAAATTTATTAAGCTTCTACTAAAGTAAATATTAAATTTAATATTTTTTGTTAGATGTGACTGACATGGAGAGCCAATCAAAGCAAGAAATGCAGGTTGAGAGTTGTTTTACACATACTTGCGGTTTGCCCGACGATCGTTACCCAGAAAAACTCCAATAATGGCACATTTGTTTAATATGTATTTATTTTTTGCCACAGATGTCATTGCTGATGTGATCCACAAGATGGCACAATCTTGGCAATTCATCATAATACAGTGACAGTCACTTAAAAATTGTTTGGATGGAAATGTATATGGTGAGAAGAATGTCTTCATTTTGTCTTTGTAGGGCTCACACATGTTTAATCGTCTCGATCTACCCCCGTATCCCTCCTTCTCCATGCTGTACGAGAAGATGCTGACGGCAGTGGAGGAGACCAGCACTTTTGGTTTGGAGTGAATGTTGACCTTTGCACTTTGAGCTGATCAAATACATTTCCTCAACACGTCTAGAACAGCAAAGGAAGACACCAGAAGCACTTAGACGTATATTTTGTACACCGTATCACTTAAACGTACTTCCTCGGAAATGAGCCAGAAACAGATCAATCACGTGTTCTCTGAATGTTTCTAGACGCAGACGTGATTTTTCGATCTGTTGGCTCTGGATGCATTAAGGGAAGGAGGAGACGTGACCAGACAAAACGCAAAACTGAGTTACTTCCCTAACGGGATGAAAATGAAAACAAACCCAAAGGACTTTGATATTCTCACTCTTTTTATCTGTAAAAAGACTTTCTACGAAGCATCAGAAATGCAGCGTGCAGTAAATAAACAAATATTGTCGATAAGCTCTTCAGGACAGTCTCAGATCGCCTCAAGCACTATCACGCACGACAGCGCCGCCTTGTATATTGAAATTCGAAATGTGTTTTTTGTCATATTTATACACGGTACGTCTCATATGTTTCTAGTCCAGCTGTCATGTCAGATTTGACACTTTTGAAAATGACTTTCGTTATGCATTATACTACACACGGCAGTTTTCAAAGGGCATGTCACACTAAAGTGCACTGTCAGGACGCACTACATCGTCATGAATGTGAGCACTATGTGCAAATGATAAAAAACGAACAATAGAAGATGATTTTATGACCTTATCATCCAAACTCTGGCCTTTCTGTTGTACCTAGATTTATTTGATGATTTTTTGAAAGAGAGAATGGTCACATATACCACGAAAAAGTCAATGTGAAATTAAAGGAGTAGTTTACTTTTAAAACAACTTTTGCTGATAATTTACTCACCCTCATGTCATCCAAGATGTCCATGTCATTCTTTCTACAGTTGAAAAGAAATTAAGGTTTTTGATGGAAACATTCCAGGATTTTTCTCCATATAATGGACTTCAATGGGAACCAAACGGTTCAAGGTCCAAATAACAGTTTCAGTGCAAACTGCAAACTGTTCAGAGGGGCTTTAAACGATTCCAGATGATGAATAAGGGTCTTATCAAGCAAAACGATCGCTCATTAAAAAAAAATAATAACAAAGTTTAAGTTTTATAAGCTCAAATGATCGCCTTGCTCTGTTCTGTGTGACTCCTGTTCGAAACTTGTTTATCAAAATGAACGGAATCTTTTTCTTGTCATTTGGTTTATTTAACGAATGAAAATGACGAGTTGACTCTGGAAAAGATTCGTTCATTTTGATGACAAGTTCGAACAGGAGAGTCACAAACGCGCATCAGAACAGAGCAAGGCGATCATTTGAGCTTTATAAAACTTAAACTTTGTTATTTATCTATTAAATGTGACGATCGTTTCGCTTGATAAGAACCTTATTCATCGTCTGGAATCAGTTTTAAGCCCTTTGAACAGTTTGCAGTTTGCACTGAAACTGTCATTTGGACTTTGAACCGTTTGGTTCCCATTGAAGTCCATTATATGGAGAAAAAATCCTGGAACGATTTCAGTCAAAAACCTTAATTCTTTTTCGAACTGAAGAAAGAAAGACACGAACATCTTGGATGACATGGGGGTGAGTAAATTATCAGCAAAAGTTTTTTAAAAGTGAGCTACTCCTTTAAAAGCGGACCCTATTTGCATTGTGATCCAAACGAAAATGGCTTATTTATTATTTCCATATCCTCATATAGAGGACTTGAATGTTTGCTGATGTGAACGCAGCTTTCTTAAATGTTTTTTCCCCTTTTATACTCTGTTCTAAGTCTAACCTTGTTTTCTTGTATGATTTTGAATATGGATTTTCAAGCCCACAAAAAAACATATCAATACATTCCAGACCTTTCCGTTCGCGTTAACTCAACCCAGCCTTTCATGAAACACTGCCGTGGCTGAGGAACGCTGGACTGTACTCTAATTCTGAATGTTTTATAACCTGAATTTTGTGTAAGAAATTAATATCGCTTCCAGGGAAAACTAGTGTAGTTGAAACTGCCAATGAGGTCCATCAAATTTTGCAATGGCAACCGAAGAAAATACAAGCATATCCTGTTTGTCGACTCTATTTTGGCTGGCTAGGTCATTAATACAAACCAGATAGATCTTTGTTCTTTGTATTAAGGCTTTTGCAGTGCCGTGCTGATATTTGTGCTGAATGTACCAAAGGTTTAGGGCTGCTGTAGACTGTCCCAACCACTCTTCTGTCCAGGTTTTATTTGATTTAAAAAAGAGAAATGTATTTAAAACAATATTAAAAGGCATATCTTTTTAATCACCCAATTTTTCCTCCTAATTTAACTTTTTAGATAGAGTAGTTTTTTCACAATGCTGTTTTACACTGGCTGGTTATAAAATGTGTCCACATTTATGCTTTTTGTTGTTGTATGAAGATGAAAATGAATTGCTGATTTGTCTAATATGTATAAAAAGATTAAAAGAGTAGTTCACTTTAAAAAAAATAAATGCTGATAATTTACTCACCCCATGTCATCCAAGATGTCCATGTCTTTCTTTCTTCAGTCGAAAATAAATTAAGGTTTTTGATGAAAACATTCCAGGATTTTTCTCCATATAATGTCGCCTTGCTCTGTTCTGTGATGCCTGTAAACAAAATGAACGAATCTTTTTTTTTGTGTCAGTTGGTTCATTCAACAAACTTGTCTTTTGGACCTTGAACACGTTTTGGTTCCCAATGAAGTCCATTATATGGAGAAAAATCCTGGAATGTTTTCATCATCAGAAAACCTTAATTCTTTCGAACTGAAGAAGAAAGACATGGACATACTTGGATGACATGAGGGTGAGTAAATCATCAGCAAAAGTTTTTAAAAAGTGAACTATTCCTTAAACTGACATCTTAAAGTATGTACTATCAGATATTAGTAAACAGCAGATGCTTTCCAGATGAAGTGATCTTTATCTGCTGTGAGGAGAAGCGGTTTCTGATGCCTGTAATGAACTGTGATGGGAAACATAGATCATATGATTAGAGGTAGCACATCTTGAGTCCGCAAAAAGGTTCGGAATGGCGTTCACACATTATGAATCGCAAAAGAGCAATCACAGCAGAGTTTGTTTTAATCCCCACCAAGTGTGAACACTCTCTAAATGTACCCTGCCTTTCTAAAGCCCAAAGGCTTCTGACTGAGATCTGCTCGGTGTTCATTACAAGAAAGCTGCTGCTGCTTTTGACTTTCTGCACAACTTCAATTTCGCACCGTTCACGTGCTCTGAAATTGGTGGCTGTTGATTGGATAACAGCTTTCAGAGCTCCACATGGGTTTTTCTGTTTTGTTTCAGCAAAGATGATTGTATAAAGCTGTTCGTCTCACGGAAAATGACTCAGAGTCTTCATTTTGTGTGCTTTGCATTTTGAGTTTTTGAGTGCATATTCAGTAAAGGTTTCAGTAAAATGCAGTCATTTTAGTCGAACTGAAACCAAGGTATAAACCATACAAAAATGTTATGCATTTTATTTACATGCATTATATATATATATATATATTTTTTTTTGGAAAATTTACGTCATTCATTTCCTAGCTATGATAACATTTCTATGTAAGGCAAAACAGTGACAGTGTGAAAAAATGGCTCAGTTGGTCTTAACTCCTTAAGTGTCACATCCGCTACCGGGACGCCTAACTTTACTTCACTATATTTCTATTAAATCCTAATCTAATTATGACAAATTATATATTGTTGGAAAGGTCTAAGACTTCTAAATAGATTTCTACCCTGTTTTGTGTTACAAATGATGTAGGAAGAGTAATTGATGAATTTATGACAAGAGTGTGCCTCAAAAAATCTGCATCACAACTGGAGGTACTGATCATTTGTCACAAAAAGTTCGATAGCAACCACTTTAATCATTGAAACTTCTGTTTTTATGCTAAAAGTTCATTATGAAACATATATTACTATGTATTTTTCAATAAAAAATTATATACTCCTTTTAAAAATTATATATATATATATATATATATATATATATATATATATATGTGTATATGTATATGTGTATAGTCTTTTTTTATTATATCACATATTTTAGTATCATAACATTTGAAAATGTATGAAAGCTTATGAACTCTGAATTCATCCTGTGAAAACCGTTTTATAATTGAACGTTACGTTACCATTGAAACAGTCCTCTAAATTATTTTATCAGGCTCATCCCCTTTTGGGCATTATTATATTTAATAGTTTATGATCAAAACCTTTCTAATCTAGACTAAACATATTGTCAGAAAGACCAAATTTTGTGACAGAATTGATATTTGGACAGAAATGTATTAATTTGTTATGGCAGAATATGTACAGCTAAATTCAATGGAATTCAATGGCACCCAGTGGCTATTTTGGTATTACGCCTAAACAAAATCTCATGGGGAACTTCAAATTTGGAACATAACTTGGTTAGATTTATGGCTTTGATTTCATGGTAATTTTAGAGTAAAAAATACTTTGTAAAATATATATTTTATATAAAATAAAAAAATATATAGTACAGTATATTTGATAGTACTTTCATTTCTAAAGTGTTTTCAGCAATAAACTGCTGAGCAATAAACTACCAAAGCATTCTTGAATTACAACCATTTAAGTTTGAATAGCAATGGAAGACGATATATCGAAATCGTCTTTCTATTGCGATTTCCATATAACTAAATATGTTTAGTGGCAGGTAAAACTTCCAGAAAAACTGTCCGCATGTTGTGAACGATTGCGAGCATCGACGCGCGCAAAATCACTTCCGACTAATCGTCATGTGCTGATTTGGAGAACGGTTAAGTTTTCGGTTCAGGTGGACATCTGATTCGGGTATTTTCGACGGCTGTTAACAAGAGGTAAAAACTTCTATGTGATGCTGTTCGGTTTCTCAGCACAAACCGCTCGTCATTAAATCGCATGTTTAATTTGGACTTCTCTGTGCAGGCTCTTTGAGGTGGACCCCTTAAATTACTGCATTATCCGACAACAGACAACAACGGCTTAACAGAAAAAATGTCAAAATTGAAAATACCATAAACAATAAAGACACCTACTACATCTTTGGATGTCCCTCAGGTATGGCTAAAAGTTATCAAAAATTAATTTCAAAGTGAACTATCACTAAGGGGTGACAGCTAAAGGGTTAAAGACCCAAAAGAATGCTTAAAATATAATAATATAAATTAAATAAAGTAACAGGCAATTAATTGTGAGGCAAGTTTTGTTATCCAAGTTTTGATTAATCAAACAAATAAACACATAACACTTTTTGCTTCCCTCAGTTGTGACTACTGACATGTTTGTTTTCTATGTGAACATTAGCCTATACAATCTTGTTATTAATAAATCAACAATAGACCATTTCAATCTTAAATGCACAGAATATGGTACTTGCATCTGCATTATGGTCTGTGTTAAATAGTTATCTTGTAACTTGTGTCCGATTCCTGGCTGGAATTAAGCATTCAGCAGCCATGCTAAATTATTCATGAAAACAAAACAACAATTAAAGAAAAATGCAGCATGAACCTTATTCTTTCAGATCTGTAATAAGTTTAAATAAACTAAAAATCAGTACCATATCTCTCAAAATAATGCATGCATGTCTATTTGTGAACAGCAGATGGCCAGGCCACGTTTACTTTTTACTTTCGGAGGGTCTCCTACCAGAACATCCATTCAGAGACCATCAAATGTCCATCTAATACTGATATGTGTATTAACCTCTGAATCAGAACTAGAGACCCCAGACCTGTGTTATAATACACAGCACAAAAGATGCACAATGATGTCTTGACAATATGGCAGTCCGTTGTGGAAGAATGAAAATAGATGCTAATTATCACCTTCCACTTTAAAGCGCACTCATCCACATCTGCGAGAGATGCTGCAGTGGAGAGCGTGTGTTGAGTGCGGGTGCTAGAAGAAGGAACTAGACACAGGCCTTGATTGCCGGTTGTGTTAAATCCAGGCCCACCGCCTATCCGTTCAATGAGGCAGTATTGTCGGGGTCCCTCAGAAACCTATTTCAGCTGCTTCATCTGCTTCAGTGGTGCTTTGCTGACACTCCATTAAACCCTTGTGCTTTTAGTGTGACATGGACCATGCACTTCTTTTGTATCTGCTTTGAGTTCCTGGCAAACCCTCTCATTATGGGGCCTAAGATACCCCCTCGGGGAGTGAGCGATATGTGAAATCCTTCTGCCTTTCAGACTTTTCGGTCCCCATGCATTATAAATCATACAAAGTGATATTTTTTGAAAAATGTAAAAATGCATTTTTTCTATAATGGGTAGATTTTAGAGTAGGGTTAGTGCAGAGGGGATAGAATATACAGTGTACAAATCATTATTTCTATGAAAAGAACCCCATAAAAGATGAAAAAATCAGCTTGTGTGCGTGATGTGTAAAGTGAGTGGGGGTGGCCCTGCTGTAACAGCTGGTGTGTACGCTCCCATGGGATGTGATAGGCTCATCCGATATATAATAATAAATCAGGAAGGTTACTCTTTTCTTTTTTTTTTTTTTTTACAAAAATACTCCAGTAAATGCAATCATTGGTATCTGTATGCATCAGATGTGTGAGCACAGATTCACCAATAATGCACAATTTTTGTCTTGTCAGTTTACGATGCACTCAAATGTCTTCACAAATGTGTGCACAGCAGATGCGCATACACGACATGTGATTATAACCTTGAGGGATAAAAAAGCTCATCATGCCTTGAAGACTCCTAAGAATAGTTTAAGTCGCGAAAAAATGTGGATATGGCATCTTCCCTGGGTTGAGGAAATGGAGATGTGGGTGTTAAAGAGAGGAATCAAATTTATATTTTAAAAATCACCCATTGAAAAACCTAAATTGTTCAATTTTTCAGATTTACGTTTAAATGCCTATGGTGATTAAAGTCAAACTTTATTCTTGTCATACTTGTGCAATGTATTAACATTAAAAGACCAGTGGTATTCTGTTTATGGATGCCTTTGGAAATGAGCATGGCAGTATCATATACTATCTGTTAAAGCCTAAATAGCGCTAAAATTATATGTACTATGAGTATTTCTTCAAGAATAACCACTGGAGCCATTAGCCTACATGGTGGTATACTGTGGTCCATGTTCAGTAGTATACACGTGACCATGTATCATGGTAATACTCTCGACATGGAGGCCTATAACATTTTGGAAAATAAGTAATACATTAATGTGAAAGTGCAAGAACATTACATAAACTGTAGATCATCATCTAAAAAATCACCTTTACCTTACCCATTACAATTTATAAACCTCTTATTTATATAGCTGTCGGGACGTATTTTGCGGGAAAATGGATCTGGCATTCTGCCATGTGTCACGTCATTACTGAACAGAGAAAAGTAGCTCTGGAATATCCTTCCACATGCAAGGATTTTGCAGTTGATTTTTTTTAACCACTAGAGGGCCTTACATTTAGCTGTATCTTGTACCTAGTGCAAGTATCAAATACCATAGTAGGCCTATTACATGTGGTAATACATTACAAAAGAGCAGCCTACAAGAAGTTCCCTAGTATTTTAGTAGAGCTACTGTGGTTAAAAATTATTTTTAGTACCATGCGTCAAAGTAGCACACCATCACTGTAGGCTACCATGGTACCTTTTGAGTGTGTGTACAGGAATACCATGTTGTTGTTTTTTTACAGTTATCATAATGCCACTTTTTGAAGTATGTAAATGCAATAGTGTGAGTGCTTTTGCTAGTAGAACATGATCTTGTATCAACAGCTGTGTTGTTCAGAGAACATTTTATTAACCAGTCAGATTTTAGGATTATGATTATGGTTTATAACATTATTAACTTGATTACTCCTTTCAGTGTTAAAGGAGAAGTTCACTTTTAAAAAACTTTTGCTGATGATTTACTCACCCTCATGTCATCCAAGATGTCCATGTCTTTTTTCTTCAGCTCAAAGAATTAAAGGTTTTCGATAAAAACATTCCAGGATTTTTCTCCATATAATGGACTTCAATGGGAACCAAACGGTTCAAAAGACAGTTTCAGTGCAATCGCCTCGCGCTTGCTCTGTTCTGTGATGCGCGTTCGTGACTCTCCTGTTCAAACTCGTTTATCAAATGAACAAATCTTTCGTGTCATTTGGTTCATTCAACGAGCGAAATGAACAAGTTGACTCGGGAAAAGATTCATTTATTTTGTTGAACGAGTTCGAACAGGAGAGTCGACGAACAATCATCACAGAACAGAGCAAGGTGACTATTTGAAGCTTATAAAACTTAAACTTTGTTATTTATTTATTTTTTTAAATGAGCGATCGTTTCGCTCTGATAAGACCCTTATTCATCATTTGGAATCGTTTAAAGCCCTTCTGAACAGTTTGCACTTGAAACTGTCAAACCGTTTGGTTCCCATTGAAGTCCAACTATATGGAGAAAATATCCTGGAGTGTTTTCATCAAAAACCTTAAATTCTTGTCGACTCTGAAGAAAGAATGTAATGGATGTGAACTACTCCTTTAACTTGACAAGGAGCTCCCTTCAGCTTTTTTTAATAAGTAGTTCATGCTCGTTGTTTAAAGGGATGGTTCCCTCGGAATCATTCTGTCATCTCATCTACTCACCCTTATGTTGTTCCAAATCCAAACCAAACACAAAAGATATTTTGAAGAATGAGGCTTCAGCACTTCCAGTGGCTCCCGTCAGGACTCTTTGGAGGTTTTGAACAACATAACAGTGAGTAAATGATGACAGAATTATTAGTTGCCCCTTTAATGTGGCAGCTTCCAGAAATAAGAAAAGACCTCGTGACGTCTGCGTATGCCGATATCTAGCTTTTCATAGCGGTGATGCAGCAAACGCCTTTAAATCTTGAACATTCCTTTGTCGCAGCATCCCAAATAGATGTTCAATGCTTACATATCTATTTATTCAATCATCTGAGATTTATCTCTGACATGGATAAACGTTTCTCTGAAAAATACCCACTAAATGTGAACCATGGAAACAGACGGACATCAATTTCTCCATGTGACAATTTAAGCACCCAGACACCTTATACATCACACATTTACAAAACACATCTGTCATGAAATTGACGTATAGCTCTCGATGTGATTGGTTGCGGTGTGGAGGACAGGAGTATGCATGATAAAATAGTGAAGCAGGAACGGTGTGGTCCGCATGGGTCTATTTTTACAGGCATGGCAGGAGGAAGTGGAATGGAAGACTATCTTGCATTATGCATGGCCCGAGAGAAAGAGAGGAGCAAAAGACAGAAAGGAAACATCTCTTCCTCTTGTAGGGACGACAGACAAATGAATGCTTTTATAGTTAGTGTGTATGCATGTAAATGTGCATTTTTCTTGGTGATCTGTGCATGATTAGCGAGGGAAAAAACAAATTAAAAATAGCCTATTACATGTGCAATTGAGATCTGACAAACATTATTATTAATAATTACCAGTCTGTTAATGTGAATTGTCCATGCAAAATCTTTGCCAGTGCCAATAATAAACCATAACACAATTCTTTGCATGTACAGAGAAGTTCTAGGGAATTTAAAATTGCTGGCTGCACACGATGGAAGTGCATATTTTTGTTTAGTCAAATGGAGGCTATGATGACGAAATGAAAGCTCTTGTCTCTAGAGGATTTGGATCTCTGGAGACGGGTGATGACTAATGAGAAGCACTTCTGAATCCAGCCATGTATGATTAAGTGTTAATTACAACAGGTCAGCTTGACACATTTCCAATAATTGGAAATATTTTGGGGGCTTTTTGATTTGCAGCACAACACAAAAGAATGCATTAGTGCGTCTAATGAGATGTCTCTGTAGTTCGCCACTGACACTCTTGACATTCTGGTGTCTCTTTCAAGGACTATTGAGAGTTTAGAGAGAAGAGCTGAAAGCTTCATTGACCAGCTGAGATAGAGTCGGAAACACTGTCAAATGTATTTGTTCCTGTTTTCACAGCTCGTGTTCAATACATCAACTGAACTCATATGAAGCCTCAGCTTCACGTTTCCACCTCAAAGTCAAACAACTCTGTCTCGAAGCGTCACGTTTTTCTTACTTTAAACTTTATTGATTTATGTTTCACTCTGAGGTGGAAACGTCCATATAAATCCTTTGTAGCCCCGCCCCTGTTTTTAGCCGCTTCGTTTGTTGTGTTCAGTCTTCTGGTCTTTACAGATTAATGAATGAATGAACCGTTCGGTCTAACGTTACTGGTCTGCATTTGTTATGACATTTCAAACATTACAATGCTCACTGATCACTTTTGCTAACTCTACAGTAAGTAAACCCACTTCACCTACTAATTACTCTTCGACTAGGATGCCATAGGAATATACAGAAGGAAGTTTACTCAGAATTATATGGCTGCGTGCTTGTTTCTCTGGCGCATAAGGTCTATAAAACGTAATGCGCATGAAGTTACCATTTTCACCATATCAAAGCCTGTCTTTCTGTGACCATATGCATTTTGTTGTTTACATGAAGACCAAAAACTTGCACGAGCACAAACTTTGAAACTCATTTTCGAATGGTTGCGTTTTTCAGGGCCCAATAATACCGGTTGTCGTGTAAATGATCGATTTTATTTTATTTATTTTAAAAAAAGTTTTAGATACAGTTTTTATTTTATTAACATTTAAAAATATTCATTCATGATTCATTACTTCATTACAATTAAATAAGCATCAACAACTGAAAAAAAAATTAAAGGCCTATATTTTTACTAGTTATTGTTTATTTTATATCAAGCAATGAATAAATGTTTTGTAAACATTTTAATAGTTAACTAAAATAACTAGCTATAAAAATAATAAAATAACTAACGGTTAATCGCATCCAAAATATGTGGGTGCACTGTGTGTGTGTATATATATATATATATATATATATATATATATATATACACACATGCTTGTATATATTTAAGAAATATTTTCATGTATATAGTGTATATAGATTTATATATAATTTATATTATATATAATATAGATATTTAGTATATAACAAATATTTTCTTCTTAAATATACATGCATGTGTGAGTGTATTTATATATGTACAAAAATAATCATACACAGTGCACCCACATATATTCTGTAAACACAATCTTTTATTTTGATGCGATTTAATCACGATTAATCATTTGACAGCCCTACAAATAACCCTTTCCTCATGCAGGATAAATGAAAATCTGGTTTCGAGAGCATTTTGTGATAGATTTTTTTTTTTATTCTTTTTTGCCGTTTTGTAGCTGGCGACCTTTTAGTTAGGAATAGACCTTTTATTATGTATTATTTTATGGCGACCTTTTATTATGTATTATTTTATTACAGATTTGAATAAGATTCTATACAACCACTGATAAGTGTTAAGTCATTATAAAAAATATATACTTTTTTATGTATAGAAAAATATATATATATAAATATATATATATATATATATATATATATATATATATATATATATATATATATATTTTTTTTTTTCTATACAAAAAAAAGATATATTTTTTATATTATTAAAAAATATATTTTTTATACTATTTTTTATAGTAAAAAAAAAAAAAAATATATATATATATATATATATTTTTTTTACAAAATATCCTTTTCTCTTTTTTGTGATTTTACTATGGAATTGTGTGCAAATGTTCTAGATTTAAAGTAAAAATATCTAACAAAAAGTACCAAATTATAATGCGTTTGGCCTTACAATGATATTCTTTTGAAGTGGAGATACCATGTGGCACATGAATCTTATATCAAAAAGATTCATGGAAGATTATGGAATCTTATATCAAAGAACAATATTATATAATACCATCATTGTACCATAAGTACTACCATGGTTAGTTATTTCAAAATGTCTAAATATTAATAGTGTTGTTCATAACAAGTAATAAAAAACACAGAACCCATTGTTATATGTAGCTAACCATGGTAATGTGGAGACATCTCTGGTTTTATCCGTGGTCAGACTACAAACACACCACAGTTAAATCATGGTCACCTTGCTGAAACACAAATCTAATGCTTTAGTTATAGTCAAAGTGCTCCTTTAGTAATCATGTGACAGTCATGAAATAACACGATTGAATTATGCTCTGAATGAGGTGTGAATTCACCGAGGGCGGTAAATTCGAGTCTAAAGCAGAGTACCATAGTAAACCCTCTCAACCACGCCAGGCTTGTTTATAATAAAGCTGTAGCGAGGAGCAAGATGAAGAGGAGACGCTGAACTCTATTTCTAACTTGGCAGGCTTGTAAACACTGCCAAATGTGACAATAATGTCCCGTAACCGCTGCCAGCTGCCTGCCAGATACCTGACAGCTCTCAATGATTCTGCTGTTTCTCTGCCAATAGGGTTTGTAAAGGCTGTCCCGCTGCATTAAGAGCTCTGAAGCTTCCAGATTCTTCTCCCGCTTTGAAAACGCACCCTTAGCGCCTGACTGACGACATCCAAGCATTTCCAAAGCGCTCGTTTTGGTTTTACCAAGAGGCAGGAGCTCAATCTCACGGTGATTGTTGACACCTGAAAAATGTGCTGTATATGAAGAATAGGCCTACATTTTATTCCAATCACACCGCGCTTCTCAGTTAAAGGACTAATTCAATTAGGCTGGAGAAGAATTTACCCCTTTGTCTTGGTGCCTGGGTGAATTAAGGTTTTAACAGACTTGATAAGGACTGTCAGACCCCATTAGAAAACAGCAATCTGACAAAAAAAGAGAGCGAAAAAAGAGCTGAGAGCTATGGCGCAAAGCTACCAGTGCCAACGTTACTCAGGCTGTTGGTATAAATTAAACATTGACTGTACTCATACGACTGCCAGGACACAAACGCTCCACTGATTATATGCTGTCAGCGTGCAGCAAACACAGCCAGCGAAAGTGAAGGTCAAACATGTCTGGTTTTTACATGAGAGACTTCACTCAACTGTTTGATTGATGGCACTCTTTCATCCCACATCACCTCGCTTCTTTTCACGCCAGCTTTCAGAAATATGAAACGCTGAAAGAGATGAGGACTGTGTGACAAGTTTGCCTACCTCAAATCATTTTGAGGTTAGGATCTAAGGGTGTGTTCACACGCTCGGCTTGTTCTCTGTTCGGACAAAACATTTAGTCCTGGATCGCTAGCGCTTCATATTGGCAACACCAACACATTCTCATCCCAAGACGTCATATAACTGACGACATTTGACCATACGTCGACATCTGACGTTTTACCCTTTAACGTCAGTTAGACGCGGTGGAGGTTTAGGTCTGTGGTAGGGTTTGGATTAGACAACGTCATCTAACTGACGTTAAAGGGTACCATAAAACGTGCGACTCTTGACGTATGGTCAAAAGCGTCAGTTAGATGACGTCTTAGGATGAGAACGGGCTGGCAACACCGAACCTAAAGTTACTGAACCTAAAGGCAAAGGAAATATGTTCACAACCTGATTGGTCGGCTTTTATCACGTGGTGACGGAACTTATCGAACATCTGAAACAATGCTGTGTTCTGGGCTAAATGCAGTTGTTGTATGTGCGTATACTCAAATTTCTCCGAAGTCATATGGTTCAATCAACGAACGAAAATGAACAAATTGATTCGGAAAAGGATTCGATTCATTTTGATGAAATTCGAGTTCTGCGACTCTGTACATCAAAAACCTTAATTTCTTTTCGACTGAAGAAAGAAAGACACAGACATCTTGGATGACAATTCCCTGTGTGACGCGTCACATTTTGTGTACTTTTGTTGCAATTAACTTTGGTTCCTCATAGTTTTCTTGTTTTTTTTTCTAATCATTTATGTACATTAGGGTTTTATGTTACATTTAACACTGTTAAATTAACGTTTATTGTAACTTTTTTAATTTCATGTATTACCATGATGGTGTTTGAAGGGGTCATGAACTATGGCTTTTTAATTTCTTTTTATATTGTTGTCTGAGGTCAACTTATGACGCATTCACTTGTTTTTTTGCATTCAAAATCATCAAAATTAATAAGTAATAGTCTATTTTCGGACACTCAGTTTTAGAGCCTAGCTTTTATGGGCGTCTCGCACTGAAGACTTGGAAGTAAACGCCCACTGCTGTGAGTGGATAACAGTTTTGCAATATTATAATGAGTTTCGAACTCACCCGTCGATGCATTTGGGGAAATTGTTTTAAAAACGCCACAATGTTGTAAAATGGCAACTGGAATAATTCGCCCATACATGTTCGAACCAGAGTCCGTGTGTTGCGCAATTCCTGTCAGATCCAATATAGACGGCACAGCACCATTCTTTACTCTTAATACGGCCTGCAAATCCAGTCTCTTTTCAGAAAATCCAGTCAGCTTTTATCACAATGTTATCTGAAACAATGCTGTCTTGTGGGCTAAATGCACTCGTTGTATGTGCGTAGCTATATGAATCTTTTCCGAGTCATTTGGTTCATTCAACAACGAAACAAACGAATTGACTCGGAATGGATTTTGATGGAGTTCGAACAGGAGAGTCATGAACGTGCATCGCAGTGCAGAGCAAGGTGACCATTTGAGCTTATAAAACAAAAACTTTTTTTTTTAAATGAGTGGTCGTTTCGCTGATAAGACCCTTATTCATCGTCTGGAATCATTTAAAGCTCTTTGAACAGTTTGTAGTTTGCACTGAAACTGTCTTTTGGACCTTGAACCGTTTGGTTCCCATTGAAGTCCATTATATGAGAAAAATCCTGGAATGTTTTCATCAAAAACCTTAATTTCTTTTGGACTGAAGAAAGAATGACATGAACATCTTGGATGACATGGGGGTGAGTGAATTATCAGCTTTTATAAGAGCTTTTATAAAAGTGAACTACTATTTTAATTTTTGTTCGAAGATGAATGAAAGTCTTACAGGTTTGGAACGACACAAGGGTGAGTAATTACTGACAGAAATGTCATTTTTGGGTGTACGAACCCTTTTTGTCGTAGCTTGGTGCCCTGAACATGCAGAAGTGCAATCATGGATGTTCGTTTCATTGTGAGGTCAGATTTCCTCTATGCTAGAAAAGCATTACACCACCCATGTTTATGTGTGATATGATGAGAAGTGAAATCGGAGAACAGGTCAGTGCAGATATAGGGCAACGTGTGTGTTTCTCTGTGCCTGTGTGGGTGCTGACATTTGATCGTGATGAATTTTAAAGCAGGATCAAGGGTTAGTGACAGTCTAAGGCAGTTCATGAAGACAGCGGCGGAGGTGCTTTACATGTATGACTGCACTGAATCTCAGAGCAGGATCAGAAGACCTTGGGTTGAAGGGCAGTGTGTTTAGCCTATGCATTCAGCATGGGGTATGTTTTTATGTATGTGTGATGATCAAAGCAGTGGTTATGAATCCCTACCCCCTCTCAACCGGCATATTGTGAGCATTCGATAAGAAAGAACTACCGTGGATTAAAGGGATAGTTCATCCAAAAAAATCACCTCACTAAACCTTTAAGACTTTCGTTCATCTTGTCACGCCGCATGCGTGTTGTGTTGGCGTGAGAGCAGACATTGCTGTGTGAATGCGTGTTTGAGATTCATATATTTTAAAACCAAAATTTGTAAGTGTGCATTACAAGACATGAGCGCAAACATCTTCAGATTACAATAAAAGCAAACTCTCAACTGTGTTGTCTCATGTTATTTCTCCTGTGTTTTATCAGCGCATCCCCCAGTAAAGCCCCAGAGCCGCTCTCCTGTCATTTTCTCCCCTTACACATCCTCCAACCCCCTCTCCCTGCTTCTAGGAAAATCTCTCCCGGGACTGTCTTTGTTAAGGCAAATTGGCAAAACCCAAGCCAAAAGCAGAATGTGAGCGCTTCCATTCACACACAGGCTCTGTTCCTGGTTCTGAGGCCAGGAGCTGACTAAGCCAAGACAATGCTGAGTACATCTTTTACATCCAACCTGCTGCTATTTGAAAACAAGAATAGAAGATTATTATTCATTTTGCTCTGGTTAGACATAAACACATATTTTATATGCAATTGTCGTACACTTTAAAAAAAAAAAAAATAACGGTTAAAATCTGTATAGGATGCCGTTGCCAATACCCAGCCCTAATAGCTTGTTTTCATGCTGACGTACGCCACTGCCGTTGCCATGGCAGAAATGCAGATGGAGGGCAGGAAGTGATTTTCTATATTTAGGAAGCACTATAACAAACTCAAAATGCCTATGTTTTGCGTCGTTTATGATTGCTCAAAAGGATCAAACCACGAGGAGTTTCTATCTTGTGCCAAAAGTTGTTCATAAGGGAGGAAAATACAAGAAATTGACAGAAAAACATTGGGAAAAATGCCTTGCAAACGTACGCCTGCGGTTCGGAGGAGACCGAATGGGAAAATGCCTGTGTGTATGTGTGAAGTGATCACTTTGTCAAATGTGAGTTAATACATTATTTATGTGGCTTATAATTACATTATTCAGGAAATACACTTTATGTGTGCTGTTTGTGTAACGTTACCAGTTTCCAAACTTTGTAAAGTCAAAGTATGTCTGTAAGACAGGTAGTTGCTGATATCTATAGCCTCGATGGCAGGCAAATCTCTCAATTCAGTTGAAAATCGGTCCTTTTCATAACGTAAGGATCACGTCCTGCATATGTTTCGATTTTCTGTTTATATTCTCTTGTAAAAGTTAGTGCAGTACGGATTTTCCTCCATCTCGTCCATTGCGCTCTTCACTCCTTGCCCTCCATCTGAATTTCGCACGTCAACACAATCACGTGACTGCAAACCACCTGAATAGTAGGTAGAAAGAACTCATTGTATAATCCACAATTCCCTGTGTGACTCTTCTCATTTTATGTATTTTTGTTGAATTAAAGGAGTTGTTCACTTTTAAAAACAACTTTTGCCAAGATAATTACTCAATCGCATGTCATCCAAGATGTCCATGTCTTTCTTTCTTCAGTCGAAAAAGAAATTAAAGGTTTTTGATGAAAACATTCCAGGATTTTTCTCCATATAATGGACTTCAATGGTAACCAAACGGTTCAAGGTCCAAAAGACAGTTTCAGTGCAAACTGTTCAAGGGGCTTTAGACGAATTTCCAGACGAATGAATAAGGGTCTTATCAAGCGAAACGATCGCTCATTTAAAAAATAAATAACAATGTTTAAGTTTATAAGCTCAAGTGCTCGCCTTGCTCTGTTCTGTGATGCAGCATCGTGACTCTCCTGTTCTGAACTCGTTCATTAAAATGAACAAATCTTTTTTCGTGTCATTTGGTTCATTCAACGAACAAATGTAGACGAATTGACTCGAAAACGTGAAAATCAAACCGATACAAACCGAAAATAAAGCACAGTTCCCCATCAAAGTCTCATTACCATAATTTATTATGTATATATTTTATGCAACATGCAGCGACTAAATCGTTTCTTTTAGTTTATTTATTGTAATCAGAATGAGATTGTTTTGCACTATGGTAATGAGAACTGGGGTTTCAAATGTGCTTAATGAATCGAATGCTGTAATGGTTCTCCTAACATAAGTCTTAATTTTCACAAAGCAAAATACAATGTATTATTCTCTTTCTCTTGATTTTGGGGTGAAATATGACCTGGACGTGATCTTTGTGTGATTCACCCTTTAAGTGAAAGGAATGTCATATTCAGAGATTTTTTCTGTATTGCAAATGGATTCTCAGTCCCCAAAGCACTCCAGACATGAACCATCATGTAGTATGATTGTAAAATGATAGGCAATAAGTCAGAACAGATACAAGTGAATGAGTAAAGTTAGATGGTGCCCGATTTCAGATTATGTACATTAAGTTATAGATGAGGAACCTTTTGGGAATAACCCATACCGAATACATTTGCAGAATTAATACACTGTGCAAGGCCATTTTCTTTGTACGTAATTGCACCCTAATTATCCATTCAGTTATTGAATTACCCCTTTATCTGTTTGTCATGGGCAAAGGCTTAATAAATGGAAGCGAAATCATCAACTTGGTTATCCAACGCTCTAAATTTGCAACACACAGAGAGAGACTGAGACTACAGTAACAGAAACAGATGGAGACAGATGGGGAGAGATAGTGAGGCATAGATGGAGAGACAGAGAAAAAGAGACATGACATATATTCATGAGCATTTTGGGTTGTAATTTAAGAATCAAATAGCTACAAGGAAGCCATTAGTTTAGTAAGTGTAAGAGACTGCGCAAGTAACTCAACAGATTTTTGCTTTTCTCTCTCTCTTTGCCGATGCACAACAATCTAGGAAATTATTTTGCAAATCATTATTTTTTATCATTTATAATTTGAGTTAAAATCTAGAGAATTGAAACAGAATCCAAAACCATATGGGAAGTAGACTTTAATAGGGCGATTCATTTTAAACCCATGGTGGAAAACAATCTCATATATTCTCTTAGGCTCATATATATGTTATGACCAGTCACAGGTGAAGTGAATATGGTTGATCACCTCTTAACAAGGCCACATATTAATGTCTATAATGCAAGTGTCTGACCTGGACCTTGGAGCACATTTTTTTAAGTTTCTTTTACATCACGTGGATGGCCGTGTTTGTGTGCCATTTACTTGGGGAAGTGATGGTGCACTCTGTTGCAATGTTTTGCAGAACATGATCATGAGTCGTGACAATGGTGTTCCCTGGTGGAAGTGGCTTCCTTCATTGTTTAGGAATGGCTTGAAGAATATAATGAAGAGGTGAAGGTGTTGCCCTGGCTTCCGAAATTCCTCAAATCTCAATTATCTAGTTGAGTATCTGTGAGATGTGCAGGACCAACAAGTTCAATCCACTGCTTGTGTGTGTGTGGACACATGTATATAGATTTTTTTAAACAGTATTGTGGCTTAATGCTAATTTCATCAAAAGTTGCACTGTAAATCCAGATAAGTTTGCAAAACTCAAAAAATGTCAGTTACATCAACATTTGTTAGTTAAAGGAGTAGTTCACTTTTGAAAAAAACTGTTGCTGATAAATGAACGAACGAATCAAAATAAACAAATCTTTTTCTGAGTCATTTGGTTCATTGGTTCATTTAACGAACGAAATAAAAAAACACAACCCAGACAATATCATTAAGATTCTACCATTTATTACACATAATGACATTCTTAAATAAAAATGCTTCACTTAACAGTTCTTGCATAGATATATTACAATACCAATTTAAAAAAGAATTATGAAACAAACCAGTAACAAAAATAAACTCTTTTCCTTTTTCCTTAATAAAGAACATTGTCATACTAACATCATATAATACAAATAATATATGCAAACACTTTTTACAGCAAATAAAACAAAAAAAATAAAAATAAAAAAACAGCATAAAATAGGAGCAAAGAGGGAAGCATGAAATGCCTGCAAAAAGCAGAGGATGCAAACGGGTTTAATTTACAGCAGGAAGTGTGGGAAAAAAAGCCTTTAACCGTAAAACTACACTACGAGTGCAACAAACATCAGAAATCACTCTATTAGCTTCATACCATTCATTTGGAAGCTTTTAGCACAGCGTTTTGAGCCAATAGAAGGGTACAAAAAAAAGAAAATGAGACGAATGAGACCAGCTGCTAACATGAATGTACAGACAATCCAAAAACAATGTACAGACTAATCATAGTTTCACGAGATATGAAATGCATTCAAACTCCTAATTCAGTGTTCCCTGCATGTGTAGTAGTGTCTCGTGCCAGAACTTTCAGGATGTAAATTTTACATTGTAGAATGTAAAAATGTACCTGTAAGTGTGCATCGGTAATTACAAATAATTGCATTATCCCACAGCAAAAAGGTCAGTGTGCGATTTAAAAGCTGCTTAAGTGGGTAACATACAAGGTTTATACACACTTGAGAAAAAGACGGTGCACATAAAACAAGACCCAAAAAAGCAGACAACAAGCTTCTCTGGGTCTTCTCGGGACCATTAAGACAAACTCGTTAGCTAGTTTTTGCCAAGGTAACATCGCTAATTGGTCCTGCTGGGAGGGTGTTAAAGAAGGATTTTAAGGGAAAGGTGCACTTAAAGTCAACAAATGGTCAGAAGTCCACAAGGAAAACTACTAGTAAACATCATATGTCATGATTCACAGAATGCAATAACTTGACAAGCTCAATGCGAAGTTCTAGCACAAGACTTGTGACAGAACACTGTTTCTATCCATTAGTATTACGGCGCCTGTGAATCCTCACAAAACCTGAAGAGAAACACCCAGGTCATATTACACCCACAGATTAAGGTGATTTAACATTCTGACATTTTCGTGATAATTAAACACATTTTATATCCAACTTCCTATGAACATAATGATTAAAACGAATAAAACGATAATGGACGAATAACTAATATTATTTAGGGAAAATAAATTGGAAAAAAGTTAGGATTAAGAAATCAGTGTCTTATGCACTGTAAAAAAATATTTTCACGATTTGTAATCACAACATTTTTTTTGTTTTGTCCAAATCAACTTAAATAATTTATGTAGTTCAGATAACACAATATTTTGAGTTTCCGATGCTTAAATCAATCTCCTTCATTGTATTAACTCATTTTTTCCAGTTCAATGAACTTAAATTTTTAAGGCAACCAGGTTACTTAATTTTAGTTTTTTAATTTTAATTTTAATTTAAGTGAAACCAACTATATATTTTTTACCAGCCTGCATTTATTTGAACAAAAATACTTAATATTGTGAAATATTATTGCAAATTAAAGTTGCCGAATTATTTTCATATTAGAATGATTTCTAAAGGTCATGTGACACTGACGACCGCTGAAATATGCAGCTTTGTCATTACAGGAATTAATTACATTTAAAATATATTAAAATATATAAATTTATTTTTTTAATAATTAAACAAGTTTATAATAAAAAAAATAAAAATTATGAATTATGATAGGAACTTTTATCCGGTAATGTATCACAATGGAGTGATTATGTCTCACAAATCTGATTTATTTTAGTTTTTGAGGTGAAATATGATCCAAGCATGTTCTCGACAGGTTTTGTGATATTCACGTTCCATTATGCATGTATCCTTCTTGCCAAAAACTCCCTTTGAAAAACGTACTCAAAACAATGCTCTACTTCCTCAGTTTGCATAGCCCATACTCATGAATTTTCTGAAGTACAAATTTAGAAGATAAATCGTATCAGATTGTGGTCTCAAACCCTCTCTGAAAAGCAAGAGCCTTGCACTAGATTGTAGTCAGATCCCCATCCTGTGAGACGGTCTCTCAGAGGCGTTGGATGCGAGCGGCTCAGCTCTGGAATCCAGTGACCTTGTGTCTTTGTTATTTTTCATGGAGCTAATGCGGCCGGGAAGGGAGGTAAGCTGACACTCGGCTACATGGTGAAATTGACTGTGTCGGACGGCTACGAGTAAGATCTCACGTCAGCACAAGTGTGGCGTGTGACCCCCAGTTCGGTTCTACTCCGTTCCGCCCATTGAGGGGGCAGCCAGTGCTGGGAGAGCCCAATTCCTCTCTCATTACCCATACTGCCGTTCTGTCACACATGCCTCCCTGTTGGTCTGTGTTAGACAAGTGAGTGAGTGGAAAGAACTGACAGGTGACCAGACGGCTTGAACAAGACATGAAGATCCTTGTCCATCACTTATTTTGGAGTGAAATTAACCGGATATTTCTATTTTTAAATCTATAGATACTGGTTAAAAATGGTTTTATGTAATAAAACAAACACAACGTTTGACTAAAATCACAATGATTCTGTTTAGGGTTTAGAAATCTTTAAATGAGCCAAATATGAGCATCTTGATGTTTATATACAGTATGCAATAGTTGAAAATAAATAAAATCTAGGTTTGTTGCGCTCATTTTATACATCTTCACATCTGGGCCTCTGAGTTTGATCATACAAATGTGGTTTACACCACTGGGAAAAAGGGATAGTTCGCAAATGTGGAAAATCATTCACTCAACCTCATGTTGGGTCCAAACCTGTATGACTTTCTTTTAGCAGAATGTTAAATATTAATTATTAACGTCAATTATGCTGCTCCAAAAAACAACAAAAAAAGACCAAAGGTAGTCAGTAACGGAAGCTCTGCACATGAAAAAAAAAAACGTATTCTGTTATGACAACTCTTGGGAGATTTGTATGGTAATGGATATGGCAATGTGAAATGAGTAGTTCGCTTTTAAAAAACTTTTGCTACTAATTTACTCACCCCATGTCATCCAATATATCCATGTCATTCTTCTTCAGATGTAAAGAAATTACGTTTTTCGATGAAAACATTCCAAGATTTTTCTCTTGATATATGTATAGTGTCGTATATTGTATGGATATATGTATAGTATGTAAGAGTTCAGATGCAAAAGCCTCTAAGTGCCATTTGAAATTTTCTTCTAAAATGACCATTTTCATTTTTATCAAGCTTGTATATTTAAGTTCAGTAATTTCACTTAAATGGCAATGAAGATTACCTATTAATTTCAAATGGCATTTAGAGGCTTTTGCATCTGAACTCTTCATATATACATACATACATACATACATACATGCATATATATATATATATATATATATAAACGTAGATTTTTTGTTGGATTAAATCAAATTATGAAATTAATAAAGAAAAAAATATTAAATTACTAAAAGAAATAAAATTATATATATATATATATATATATATATATATATGAATGCATGAAGATACACATTGCAAAAGTCAATGATTCCTCAAATCCTGTGGTTTTCGCACGTCTTGTAACTGTTTGTATGTGCAAGTTTGAATATCTATCAATGAGAATGAGATTCTCGACTGCAGAAAGCAAGATTGTTGTGAATAACAGGTTCAATTTTGGTCTGTTTTCAACATTGAAGTCTTAAAATATAGTCACAATTTTTATGGTGGTGTTAAGCTTGACAGCTCCCCATTCATGTTTTTTACTGTAGAAAAAAAGAGTGCTATGGATATTCTTCAAACGTCTTTTCCGTTCCATTGAAGAAAGAAAGTCATAGCAGGTTTAGAAAGACATGTCACTATTCATCAACAAGCCTTTATGCATGAGCCACAGTGGGATCTATCTTCAGCAGATCAGGCCTTTCAGTGGTCTGAACCATTGCGTAAGTGCAGGGCTATCCACAATCAAACAGCTTTACATTCAGGTACACTTTCCATCCCACACTTGATTGTACGTTGTAATTTACAGATATGTAATGTAAGAAAAAACAAAGTTTAAACATGAAGATGTCACTTGCAGGACCAGCGAAACACACAACATGCATGTTTCTTATGATGCTTCCATCTGACCAAACTAAAATAATTGATTGGAAATGTCTGTCCAGACCGTTTTGTGGGATGCATTTACAAAAACCGAAACTTTGTGATCGCAAATCTCTGCCTTGAATGATGGAAGTCATTACTGATGTTGTGAAGTCCGCAGATAAACCATAGTGCTTTTCTCATTTCATGCTAGTCCAAGAAATCCCAAAGGAACCCAAGTTTATGGGATGTTTCACGGGTCATAAATAATGTTGAGGAATGCTCAAAACGTGTGCAACAACAACATTGATGTTCTTTTTTCTCCCACTAAAAGTTTTTCTATAGAAATCAAGTCCACCTCAGATGGGGTCTGTGCCAGTGCAGAATCCACTATTCTTGTGCATATGGCAGTTTTTTCTTGGTCCATTTTTATTTATTTTTAATTTTATATTTTGTACACATCCACAGGAGAAAAGCAAAAAAAAAAGAAGTCTTCTGAATTATATAACATAGTCATCATTCAAAAAGATCTCTTCCTTATGTTTTTTTTTCTTTTATAAAAAGTCTCAAGTGTCGCTGCGCAGCTGTTGGTTGGCAGGAAGGGACGTGAAAGAGAGAGATTTGTCTGTCCGTGAAGAAGGTAAGAGTTTCCTTCACTGCCCCCAGTCAGATTCACATTTGAGCGATGGCTGATTCCACTTGGTCGCCTCTCACCTTTGAAATCCAGATTTCTTCAGATGGACGTTCCACTTTAGATCTTGGCGGGATCAAAGCAGAAAGATAATCCTTGCTCAAAATGGGAGAAAAAAAAATCCATCTCTTTGGATTGACGTCCCATCACTGTGATATTCTCCAAAGGTTCTCCAGGACAGGCATTTCAGGACACGTCCGCACGCGGTGCACTACATCAAATCAGGTGCAATGGTAGCTTTTGTCCGCTTGTGACGATATGCTTTTAAGTAACATTGGCTAAAACATTAAATGGATCTCGGAGACGAAGGAACGCAATAATAGTAGTAACTAAATCGAGTCATTGATGTTTAGATTTTTTCGGCAAATACCTAATTTTCTTTCTTTGAGTGACATAAGCTGCTGTACCAACTGCTCTGGACCTGTAGACCTCTGACTTTCAGAAGTGAATCGCATCTCTGCCGACCAAAACTCAAGAGCTGGTCTAATCCGAATCCAATCGTGGCCCTTTCTGGTCTCTCACGGGAGGCGTGGGGGCTCTGTCTGGTGGGATGAGCGAATCGGCTTGAGCGGTATCCGGCTCCTGCCCATAATCCCTCTCTTTCTCTCCCTCTACCTTCTCTCGCGTGCTCATCCCTTCACCTCGCCATTTTGCCACCTCCGCCTCTTCCTCCTCCTCCTCAGATGTGCCTCTTCATGTGCAGTGCCAAGTGATTCGGATCGAGAGAAACACCTAAAGGAGAAAAGAAAAACTATTACGAAACTTGTGTGACCGTGAAATCTGATCTTCTATCAATATTCCATTTGGCCCGAAACACAGTGTGGGTTTGATTGTATTGGCGCCGTCTCAATATTATCTGCTGGCACATATAAAACAGATGGGGGAGAAAGCAAGAACTTTTTTGTCCTCTAGTATATATTTTTAATTTATTTTTTATTGGGCTGTTAATCGATTAATTCACATCCAAAATAAAAGTTTGTGTTTACATAATATATGTGGGTGCACTGTGTATAATTATTGTGCATGTATGTATATATATATATATATATATATATGTATGTATATGTGTATATGTATATGTGTGTGTATATATATATATATATATATATATATATATGTATATGTGTATATATGTATATGTGTGTGTATATATATATATATATGTATATATATGTATATATATATATATATATATATATAAATACACACATGCATATTTAAGAAAAAAATTACATATTTTTATTTAATATATAATATAAATTATATATAAATCTATATACAGTATGTACATGAAAATATTTCTTAAATATATACAAGCATGCGTGTGTATTTATATATAAAAATAATTATTCACAGTGCACCCACATATATTATGTAAACACAAACTTTTATTTTGGTTTTGATTAATCGCGATTAATCGTTCGATAGCCCTAATTTTTTTATTATAGCTTTTAACTTTTTAAATTGTGTCTTTAATTACTTTATTATTAATTTTTACTGTTGAAATATATTCCAAATGTGGTTGTTACAATCCTATTTATGTATTCAAAATAATTTTACCACAATATTCTTGTGAATAATTTGCAATTTATTTATAACACTGTATAATAACTAAAAAATGTGAGTGGTGCTTGCTTTGTCAAAATGGATAAAATTTATTCTGTGGTGAAGTAAATATTATAGAAAAATCTAAATTACTAAGTTCGGGCAAGAATAAAAAAAAAATAAATAAAAACAAAGTAAGTTCTATATCAGTATAAAATTTAAGCTTGTAGAAATGAGACATCAACATTATAAAATTAGGTAAAACCTACTCAACTTTTCTTGTTGTTAGGATTAGTAACTTCATTATTTTACTTAAAATGACACATCTGTGACACAACTCGAGCAACAAAACTTTAGTCAACTTTCGACAAAAGTAGAAGATGGATTCAAAGAGACCGGCTTGTAGTTCATAACAAACCCCAACGCAAACTTCACGTAAAACAAAGAAAATAAAACGTCTGTCTAGTGCCAGGCATCGGAATAAGACGAGAGTCAACATTGGGAAGGCTTTCAACAAATGGAGAATCTCCGGTCTGCTCTAGGGCTCAAATGCGACCCTATACAAAGTTTTATTGTTCATGACCATGTTTTCATAATAATACAATCATAAGTGGATGCAGTAAGCACATAAAACAGTTCAACATGGATAGTGTCTTCTGCTACCCCCTTTTTCCCCATAAGTGTGTAATTTACTCAAATGCCTGTCCTTTCTTATATTTAAAATGACTTGCAGATTTACAACTTTATTGAAGACATTATGACTGTAACAAAATATTTTCCACGACTGATGCTCCTTTGGTTATGAACACCTTGTGCAACGCGTGCGTGTGGTCCGCGAGCGTGCACACCTCTGGCTTGCATTTTTGCTTGTCGCCAGAGGGGGCATAGTTCTGCAAAAGCTCAGAGACTTGCGCAATGCACCTTTAATTCAATATGAGAAATTTACTAATTATTATTTTGCAAGTAGTTTTCGCACGCAACGTAAAAAAAATTAGATAAATAAGTTTAATTTTTTTTCGTGTAGGCAGTTGCCAGGGGTGTTTTGGCTTGTTTCTCGAAGGATGTTGTTAAGCTGATTTCAGTGTTGTTAGGCAATTGCTATATGCAAAGGTGAATCTAGAATCTAGAAACTTGATTAGCTGATTGTTGGAGCATCTTGACCCATCCCTAAGACATATGCTTTCATGCTAAGTCTCACCTGTCCTGGAACGAGCAAGGGGAGGAACACGAATTGGGAAATCAATGGGTGTGTTTTGGCAGGGTCTGGACAGATGGCAGATCAAAGCCACTGCCAGGAGGCACCAAACCAGCTGGTGCACCTCTACCTCTCACACCCCCACCCCACTGTCCTGACAGGGGGTCCGGGACACAGTCGGGACGGATTAAGAAGAGGCCTGAGGGCCACGGCTACAGGTCTAGCGTCTCGCTATACTGTATTTACTGTTCAGACAAAACGGGGAGCTCCTCCACATGCTGCTCTCACTGTTCCCGTCAATTCCATCTTTATAAATGGTAATCCGGGCTCCCTTGACAACAGCAGAATGGATTCCCCAGCAGGTATACGAGCAGCCAGGATGACAAGAGAGGGCGGAGCTGAGCTCAAAGTGAGATACGCAAGTCTAACAAGCATGAAGAACCTATTATACATCAAAGCGAAGACCGAGTTAAGATTCACTTCAGAGGTGGAAGCTCTTGGTCAATACCAGGAGGCAAATGTCTGGCAGGCACTGCACCCAAATTGAAAATGTTCTGAAAGAAAGCACAGACCTACGCACTTAGCTTTGTACTCAAATGGAAATGCACAATTGATGTTTTATGAAGCTAAATGTCCTTCCATGTAAAGTATGTTGGAACATTTACAGTGGACACGAGCATGCATTTGCATTAATTGCAGCTTTTGTGTGAATATCCCAAATCATTTTCTGTAGCAAAATATTGAAATATTGCTGTTCATGACTGCATTTGCGACTTAAGATTTGTAAAAATTGTATATAAACTTACTTTTTTATTACTTTTTAGAAGAGTCAAGAGAAAATAGATAGAACGATAGATAGATAGCCACGCTGCATATAAAATGAATCTGTTTTTATGAATGAATCTGAGTTTTTACGTTGCGTATCGAGACGCAGTTTTTTTGCGTGCATTTGATACGCAGTTCATTTTCGGATAATACACATGCACCCCACACGCACTGAATTCCACCCAAACATATAATACACACGTCACACCACACCTAAACCTACCCTTACCAACCAATGAAGTATCATATGCACGTAAAAACTCACTTTAGCATATAAAATACACAACAATACACATGCGTGCTATAAGAATCGCATTTAAGTGTGATTCGTGTTGTTAAACCGAGTTTGTTTACTAAAAAAAAACAAAAACGTTTTAAAATTAAGTAGGCAATTTTCAGGAAGGATAGCATTAGCAAGCTAGCTTTGAAAGCATTCCACTCCACACCCTCCCCTCTTTCGTCTCCAAAGCCACGCCTCCTTCAAAACACATGGCGCAGCAAAGCGTCACGAGAGACGGTGTTACACATTACAATAATAATTCAAAAGTTTGTCGAGACAATTTTATATACACTTACTTTTTTATTACTTTTTAGAAGAGTCAAGAGAAAATAGATAGATAGAACGATAGATAGCTACGCTGCGTATAAAATGAATCTGTGACTGTTTAAACCAGTTTGTTTACTTGACAATTCAAATAAACCAGTTAAAAGTTAGGGTATGCAATTTCGGGAAGGCTAGCATGAGCAAGCTAGCTTTGAAAGCATTCGATCCCATCCTTCCTCTTTTTCGTCTCCAAAGCCACGCCTCCTTCAAAACACATGGCGCAGCAAAGCGTCACGAGAGACGGTGTTAAACTACCTCATGTCTCACAGCACATAACATTACAATAACAATGAAGATAAACAACTTGAAGAGCACTGACCTGCTTGGAAGAGATAAAAACACTTGAGCTGTTCGTGACTCCGAATTTATGCATTTCTATGGTAACGCTGAAATGAATCTGCAGCAGTCAGTACTAATGTGACAGGTTTTTATCTCTTCCAAATTACTGTAGTTATGGTGCGAACGCAGCATAAGGGCCTGTTCACATTTCGTGTCTTTTGTGCACTCAAGTTTGTTATTTCAAACGTAGGCACGCAGTATGCACGCTGAACAATGGGGCAAGCACGCGGTCGCGGTGCGACACGCTTGTTTTCCCAAGCCCGTCCGTGCCGCATTGAGATAAAAACATCTCAACTTTTCAGAATGCCAACTGGAGCGCAACTGCCCTAGTGCTTTGGAAAAAGGAGAATGCGGTGCACCCAGCGTTTTCTACGCGTTTTAGGTGCTATATGTGAATCCGGCCTGAAGATGGTTGTTTTGGTTCAGGAGGAACTGTTAAACTGTTTCGTTCAGGGTGCTCTGTGACTGATGTCTGTCTAACTCAGCATGAAACACATTGATGACGTGTGATGTATATGCGAGCAGGTGTGTGGAGGTGTGGAAATACATATGTTAAAGGCAGGTAAAATATTGCATCATTGCAGTTCAGCAACATTTGATGGCCCTATGCCTTCCACAGGCAATATATATATATATATATATATATATATATATACACATGTAAATACATTTAGACCACTTAAATTTGGGATTGCTATCAGGGTGTGAAGAAACTTTCAACCAGTATAACAAGAATGTTTCTGGAACAAAATCTCTCTACCCTGCCTTTAATAGAATGAAATGGACTTCCCAATGCTACATAATAAATACAGATAGAAAACATTTTAGGAGAGTGTTTAGCTTGTAGCTTGGCAGTTACAGCAAACGTTTTAAGTAGCTTCTGTGAGTAAATGTTGTTGAGAAACTCTATTTGTCACTCACTATGTTCAATTTCTGAGATCTGGTGAACATAGAGAAACCTTTGTCTGAATAGCAGATGTTTTTCATCATAAAGCTGCATCTACCAGCACAGGTGACAGGTGGAGCATCTCTAGATATTTGAAAATGAAAATATTTCAGACTATTCATCACATTTGTATACCCAGGACACCTGTGTTAGATGTACAAAAAAGCTGACTAAGGATTCTCAAAAGTGCTAGAAACTAAATTAGGCTAAGAAAGAATTAAATGAGGCTAATTCTTTTTATTGTTAAAATGACAAAATAGTATTTTATAATGTAATGTATTTATTTTTATGTGTATTTCATTACAATTAAAAATAGTTTTAATTATTATATTTTAATAAATTAGATGTATATATACATATAGGTACTGGTTACCATTAAATAGTCTTACAGTGTACATTTTAGACAGTATAAATGAAATTGCAGAAATGAAAATAATACAAAAATGAAAAGGTTTAAAATAGAAATTATAAAAATAATAGTACTGCTTGACATGTCAACTAACAAACGCATGTCTCACCTGTCGCAGTGATTGCACTTGAAAGGCTTGGCGCCAGTGTGTTTGCGGTAGTGCCTCGTCAACTCGTCGCTTCTCGAACCGCCATTCACAGCCTTCCCATGAGCACTTGTACGGCTTCTCCCCTGGTACCGGACACACAAACAGATGCACACACACCGGATTAATAATGCACTTTCTTCCTCAAGGGGCCTTGAATTCAACGACTTGGTCCAGCCAGCCGTCTAATTCATTTGTTTTAAGTTGATTAGCCTATCGAAAGAGTGTTGACACAATTGGAGTTTATGAAATACATGATCGTCATTATGGCGCACAGCTGTCGGGGCAAATGAACTCTGCACTCGATGAGTTTCCGATGGGATCTTTGCTGCGTTTAACAGATGTGAGAGACTGCGTTCCCGTTTTTGATGTTGTGTGTTTTTCGTTGTGGATGGCAGCCGCCTTGCAGGAGCGCTGAGGATCGTATGGTGTCTCGAAGCTTGTTCATTAGCGCTGCTGAACGTAACGTATGAAATGGGGGGCAGGCAGAGTTTATTTGGATCTCTGGGAGAGGTGTTAATTGGAGTAGTAATGATGGGTAATGGGGAGGAACCTCATATTTACTGTCAACCAGCTGGCCCTGTCTCCACTGTTTGCCATATTCACAAATCTTCTGAAACAAGACTGTGGATTCATATCAATGGCTTGACAAGGAAATGAGTCAGATGTTCATGCAAAGAGAGCTCATAAATTTAACAAGTCATTAAATCAGAATTAACTAAAACATTAAATCTAAATTGATTCCACTTACTGATCTTAATAGAAAACCGAAATGAAATAAAAAAGCAAACATCTTTCAATGAATATGTATTTACAAATGATTTATTCATTTTAAATACATTTACTTGATGTATTTAAAAGCTCATTTATCTATTTATTTATTATAAAAGCCTATTTTAAAAGTTTTTTTTTAAATTTGGTGTGTGCACATGTCATTTATTATTAAAATTTAGGGCTATGTGTGTATATATATATATATATATATCAAGCTTCCATTACTAAATATAAAAAATACTATTTTGTAATTTTAATAGGGCTGTCAAGTGAATTAATCGCGATAATCACATCCAAAATAAAACTTTGTGTTCACATAATATATGTGGGTGCACTGTGTGTGTATATATATATATATATATATATATATATATATATATATATAAAAATATATATATATATATATATATATATATATATATATATAATACACATATATATATATATATATATATATAAATATATATATATATATATATATATATAAATAATACACAGTGCACCCACATATATTATGCAAACACAAACTTTTATTTTGGATGCGATTAATCGTTATGTACGCTTGACAGCCCATTAGAATTACAAAATAGTATTTTTTATATTTAGTAATGGAAGCTTGATATATATATATATATATATACACACATATTTAAATGCCTATGTATTTATTTATTTTTAATTTTTTCTGCAAGCAACTGCCCTTTATGAATGCAAGCGAATAACTACCTGATCATTTGAGAAAATTGGCTTAAATTCTGGCATTGACTGTTCAATTATCACCTGGATGAAAAATATTTTTCCCACTCACTCCATTCATTGACTTAAATTTTCATTTAACAAACTGTTTTACATGCTACTATGCAAGAAAAGCGTCTCTGAATGGCATTTCGACTTGTTTTTATTGCATTGAGAACCTTCCATGACGATCACACTTTCATTCTGAGCTGTAAAAACAACAAGTTAGTATTTAGATTGGAATCGAGCTCTAAATTGAAAACCCTCTACACACATTTACGAGCTAGCCACATTAAGCAGGACAGGTTTAGACCTGCGCTCGCTGACGCACGCAACACCAGCCAATTAGAAGTCAGGGAGGCATGGATGCTGGAGTTTGTCGCCTGCAGCAACCGGTCAGGAGCGTAACGTAGGAGGCAGCAGTGGAGCCGGCTCGATCTGGCATCGTCTGTCCCTCTGTGCCACCAGCCAATTACGGCTCATACTGGCAGGGGAGGAAGCAGTTGCCTGGCAACCGGAGTGTTACATGATACATGTATGTAGAAGAGGATATAGGTGCGTATGTACGAGTGTAGCGCTGTACATGGAAGTTCAGGGACGAGGCTGAAGACCAGCTGCGTAACCCTAAACCAGCTCCTGAGACCCGAGAAATCGTTCCCAGTTACCAGAGTCCCATTCGGACACACACTCAGTTGCCTGGCAACTCCCCACCCCCATCTGTGTGTGTCACCTCACCATCCTCTCCTCTCTCACATACTTTTCTCCTCGCCTAGCACCTCTACACAGGCGCCTGGGAGCCCGAGCTCAACTACATTTTTCCAAGCTAAGAAACTGGAGACAGAAAGACTCATTATGATCTGTGGCAGTTTCACTTCTGTGCACCAAGCACAAAGCCCTGCATTTTCAATGCTCTTCCAACCTTTTTCCCGACTTTGTTCAAATGGAACGCAGAGCAAGAGAGAAAAGTGGAACTCAAGTGCTGCCACGTTCCCTCTCTTCACCTCTCTGTGTCCTCCCTGAAAAGCCGGGGCTCCTATCCAGTTCCCAAACGCCTTTAAGAAAACGCTCTCAGAGGGCAATGTCATTTCAATTTACGCCGCCTTCGTTTCTCGACGCAATCTCAATCACAGAAATTGTCCAAAGCAGAACGCCTCCAAAAATAGGATTCGCCCTAAATTGCAAAGGAAGTTGACAGATTGTTTTTGGCATCAGTATTTCAACACAGCTCATGCACTTCATTGTATTTTTGGACAAATGCAATGCAGAAAGTGCAGAGAAAAATATTAACAGCAAGTGAATAATGCAAACTTTAGACTAACTCCAAATTTGCATTGTTGCTATAAGCAATTAAAAGGACAGTTTAAGAGCATTGCCCAAAAAAAGAGAAAAAACTACCCATCCATCCATCCATCCATCCATTTTCAGTCAAAAAAGAAATTAAGGTTTTTGATGAAAACATTGAAGCATTTTTCTACATTTAATGCACTTTAACGGTAACCAAACGGTTCAAGGTCCAAAAGACAGTTTCAATGCAAAACTATAAACTGTTCAAAGGGCTTTAAACGATTCCAGGCGATGGTAAATAAGGGTCTTATCAAGCGAAAACGATCACTCATTTAAAAAAAAGAAAATAAAAATAAATAAAAAGTTTTATAAGTTTAAATGCTTGCCTTGCTCTGTTCTGTGATGCGCGTCTATGACTCTCCCAGTTCGAAAACGTTCATCAAAATGACTAATTAATCTTTCGAGTCATTCCTGGTTCATTGAGCGAACGAAAATGAATGAATTGACTCTGGAAAAGTATGAATGGGTGAATGTGAGGCAAAATGTAAAAGCACTTTGGTGTGCCATTGAGTCTGTTCGAAAACGCTTTATAAATTGCAGTCCATTTACAATCATTTCATCAAAAAAGATCAAAAGTCTTTAAAACACCATTATGGGTGAGTAATTAATGACACAACCTGACATTTCTGGCTGAACTATCCCATTAAGAGCTACAGTGAAGGGCAATATTTTTCACAGCTTAAAGCTACTGTATTACGATTCAGAAACTTGGAAAGTTTCGTTTCACACGTCATATGAAGAATACTTCTATGGTGCTTTTTTTTGTCCTTTTTCTGCTCCTGACTCAAGTCCCTGGTATTCGCGTGCATCTTTTACTGTCAGTCTTCATGTCAGTAACGTGTATGTCTGAAAATACTTTCTTAATACATTAGTAGAGGGAAGCCATTAACACGTGGCATGTCCTGTGTTTCAAAGACTTAGGGATTTGCCCTGGTGTGTTAACAGGCGCGCAGCAGACGTAGGGAAATATACAGGCGAGTACGTCTCATTCCCACTCGGTCTCATCTCATCATGAGGCAGTTATTCACTCTGCGGACAGCTTTGGGACAGCAGTCTGAGTGCTTTTGGATTTAGATCGAAGAGACAGAGAATTATGGCCGTTTCCTGCACCATTCAATCTGCTGAGAGGAAGTACCTGTCGCAACCTTGAGAAAAATATTTGCAGCCCGAGGGGGCTGGATAGGCACGCTGCCATGGTGACGACGAAGCACCATTAATTACATCAGCTTGTCGCTTATTGTGTAAAACAAGATTGATTGCGCAAAATATGAAAATTAATGATAAATGTGGAGGAACTGCCTGAATATTTCGAAATATAGCATGCCACTGCTGTAAGAGCAGGCTAAGTGTTTATTTAAAACTGTAAAAAACTTGACACTTATTTAAATTAACCACTGTATGAAACAAATGATGCCATGACACTGCCATGATGCCAGGGTGTTGCTATGTGGTTGCTATGGTATGATGTGTCTTGGGTCCCTCCCTTAAGTCTACCTCCTAAACATAGCCATAATTATAATACAATATAATTCATCATAATTATAATATAAATTCCTTTTTATTATTTTAAGGACTATATAAATATAGTATTCCGTAGAATTAATGAGTTAATGACTAAATTACAGTCACTTGTATTGTCCCTGAATGAATCGGTGTTTCAAAACAAATCAATTGAAACAATGATGATTCAGTGACTCACTCATAAACACAGGGTTTCTAAACAAATCGATTTAACGAATGATTCACTGACTCACTCATAAATATTGTGTTTCTCAACAAATATCGGTTTAACGAATGATTCCAATGCATCACTCATAAATATCGTGTTTCTCAACAAAATCGGTTGAATGAATGATTCAGTGAATCACTCATAAAATATAGTATTTCTGAACAAATCGGTTTAATGAATGATTCAATGACTCACTCATAAATATTGTGTTTCTCAACAAATCAGTTGAATGAATGATTCAATGACTCACTCATAAATACAGGGTTTCTGAACAAATCGGTTAAATGAATGATTCAATGACTCCACTCATAAATACAGTATTTCTGAACAAATCGGTTGAATGAATGGATTCAATGAATCGCTCATAAATACAGTGCTTCTGAACAAATCGATTTAATGAATGATTCAATGACTCACTCATAAATATTGTGTTTCTCAACAAATCGGTTGAATGAATGATTCAATGACTCACTCATAAATACAGTGCTTCTGAACAAATCGATTTAACGAATGATTCAAATGACTCTACTCATAAATACAGGGTTTCTGAACAAATCCGCTTCAATGAATGATCCAATGAATCACTCAAAAATATAGTGTTTCTCAACAATTTGGTTCAATGAATGATTCATTGAATCACTCAAATATAGTATTTCTAAACAAATCGGTTTAATGAATGATTCAATGACTCACTCATAAATACAGTGCTTCTAAACAAATTGGTTTAACGAATGATTAAATGACTCACTCATAAATACAGTGTTTCTGAACAAATCGGGTGAATGAATGATTCAGATAACTCACTCATAAATACAGTGCTTCTGAACAAATCGTTTTAACGAATGATTCAATGACTCACTCATAAATATATTGTTTCTGTAAAAAAATCGGTTTAATGAATGATTCAATGACTCACTCATAAATACAGTGTTTCTGAAAAAAATCGGTTTAATGAATGATTCAATGACTTACTCATAAATACAGTGCTTCTGAACAAATTGATTTAACAAATGATTCAATGATTCTTTCATATACACAAGTGGTCGGAAACGAGGAAGGTATAATCACAGAAGCGCGCACCTCAGGTCAGGTGAATGGATTGTTAAATTAAAATTTCAGAATAATTTAAATCATCAAAATAATTAAAATATCACACTTATAGTTTTTATAGCACCTAACTTAATAAAACAGGCTGTGACTGTGTATGTCCATATGCAAGTTCGGAAACATTTATATACACACAAATTTAGCTATTGTCACATGACAGTGATTTTCCCTCCGCATGCTAACGTTGGCACACGTGCCTGCATGCCGAACCTCGATATATACACAAACTTGTATCATTCATGAACGAATCAGTGTTTTGAACGAGTCAGTTGAGTGACTGATTCAAAGACAACCACTCGTCACCAACATATCAACAGAATAATCACTCCAAATAAGTCCTATTTCTATACACAAATGTACACGCTTACCTGTATGTGTCCTCTGATGTGCCTTCAGATGTGAACTCTTGGTGTAGACTTTCCGACACCCGTTAAACTGGCAGCGATGGACCCTCTTCTTGTTCTCTGCCATCTCGCCCGCTCCCACGGTGAAGGTGCCACCCTGCTCCCCGTCGCTCTGCGCGCCACTGCTGCCGTGCTGGGGGAAAGCGGCACCGGGTGAGCCGTCACGAGCTTGGCAGAGCTCAAGCCCACCTTTCGGGCCACTAGCTTGAGCGTGAGAGTTCCCGTCGGGCGAGGCACTAAGTGTGTGGGTGGGTTTGACTAAGTGACGGCCCAGTTCTGGGGATGAGGGAGGCGTTAGGGAGGTTACAGCGTTCAGCTGGGCTGCGTTGACCCCTAAGGTGATGTCTGGAGAGGTCACGGGAGAGGAAATGGAGGAGATGGTTTCTTTGCGTGGAGTGAGGTGAGGAGGAGGAGGAGGACTAGGCGGGTTGTTAAGGCTGGGAAGGAGGGGGTCTAACAGGTCTTCATCACCGTCTTCCTTCATGAAGGAGGGGGTGAGGAGGCCATCCAGTTCTTCGTCGAAAAGGTCAGACAGTCGTTTGGGTTCTGTCTGCAGATAGCGCTCCAACTCCAAGCATGTCTGTGGAAAGAGATTTAGGCATTTTATCGACCTGAACACTTTAAATGATTTTTCTTTCTTGTGCACAGAATCACACCCACACATCATGATAGCATGAAATCAGCATGTGCTTTAGTTTATACTAAATAACTATTCCTAAAAAAAGAAATTCATTTGTTCAATTGCTCTTGCATAAATCGTCACAAAATGCAACCACTTTTCTGTAAAAAACATTTGTTTACATAAATCATTTGTAAAAGCTTTAGATTACATAAGAATGTATGCCAAATAGTCCTATGATGACT
>JAQIUQ010007288.1:0-227500 GCA_030378365.1 Hybognathus amarus | reverse complement strand
GAAAGTTCTCCATTAAAACATTTGTGAATCAGATTTAGTTCTGTCACATAACTCAGCCTAATATTCATTCTCACTAAAACAAAAAGTGGGCATACATACAAGCAATAATTGATCATGAATACACTTTGAAAGGTCACAGACTTCTCATTTTTAATTTGTTGGCCCAGTTGGTAAGAATCGCTCCACACATTCTTCGGTGAAAACAAAACACTAGACAGCCATAAACATGTCTCAGACGCCTGAGCTCTATTTCCACTTGACATGCTGTCTTAAAAATCCTACACTGAAATCACAAGATGCTTATAAAAATGGCAAGATGTGATGCAATGGTGAAAAACGTTGTTCTGATGCATATGTACATTGACAGGCAATTTAAAAATAGCGCAGGCAAAACTCTATCGTTCTGATTTTGAGTGTTTAAGCAGTCAAAATGAACATCACTAGTGACAATCAGGCAAAAACATCACCACACACCCCGTGTCCTCCAACCTACTGTAGCCTAGTCTTCCTAAGAAACCTGATTGCTCCAAATATCTTTTGATCGCCTGTGATGCAGTTTCAGCATTAGGATATAAAAATAGTACACAAAATGCAACTAAATAAACCCCGTTCGCATCTTTACTCCACCTTAAAAGCGTGCACGCATCTAACAGTGTCTAATGTCACTGGGTGCAGAAACCGAGCGAGTGAAGCCCTCCTGCCGGCATCTCGCACCACGTCGTGGAATGAGCGACTGTCAAACATCGAGAGGTTGGAACTGATAAAGTGAGTCATCTGTGACGTGCCCGCAGCGAGCACAGCTGAGGATACGAGAGCGAGAAACACAAGGCCCTTCGCTGTCAGTCAATGGAGGTGCCTGTTTTTTGGAAGCCTGTCCATCGGAGCCGATTTGTGACCCGTTCCCTCGCCGTGATCTATCATCTGTAAAATGACGAACCTGGCTCGCGATCGGGTGTTATGGCAGCGATGTTGACACGTCTGTCTCTCATAGTCGAACCCGCTGTGCAATTATCTTTTCTGCATCTGTGCACCTGTGACAACATGTCACTTCCTCTTGCATCTCGGCACACCCTCTAGCCATCACAACGCCACCATATATCTGAGCAACAATATAAGACCGGCTATCGCTTGCACTATATTAAGTTTAATACAGGATAATCTGATTTGAGAGTAGGAGATACCCTCATACAATCTTTCCCTCGCACCATAACGCTCAGCGGGGACACCGTCACACGGCGCGCCAATTAGCATCCGAGCACTGCCTCCCTCAAGCAGACAGAGCTAATAAAACAAGCTGGTTATAAAAATGAATGAGGAGCCCGTGGAAGAGAAGCACTGCGATATCCAGACCAAATGCAAACAGCTGTTAAGCAAGTTGACAGAGAAATGCTCTATTAATTTTTGGGAGATGATTTAGCATCAGCTGTCCCCGGCTAAAGGCTGTCGGCGGCGGAGAGGCAACCGGCTCTCTGAAAACAGGGGAACTGGGGTTATTTGTCAGGTCAGGTTGTTGAACGCTGTCCTATTACATTTGTCAAAAGGTCTGAAAGGGGAAAACGTGCTCGCTGAAAATAATCGTTTCTCGGCGGCTGGATAACTGCGTTTTCAATTTCAGAGAAAAGAAGGATTGTTTGCTGCTCGGGTTATGGGATGTTTCCATATTGACCTCAATTGGGTGAACTGACACTCTACAAAGACTAAGAGCGACATTTTAGACTAGAATGCGACATTGTTCTCGTGAACTGTTTGGCAGTCTGATGGAAAAAAGCACTTGATATTATTGGCCAATTCACTTTTGTATGGGATACAGTATTGAATGCAAAATGCCTATAGAGTGGTGCAGGTAATACTTTGCCGTTGGCTCATTTTTCAGGGATTTATAATGGGGTTTTCCAATTTATGAGTAAAATAAAGCCTGTGGTTAACTTGACAATACATTACAAAATAACATAACTGCTTCATAATTTATGTTTTTCACTATGGGTGTGTAAATTACGTTGTAGAACAAATCGTCAAAGTATAGTCAAGTTAATGAAATACCACAGGCTTTATTTTACTCATAAATTGCAAAATCCCATTATAAATCCCAAAGGAAAATCTCAAAGGAACCAGTGGTGAATTCGACTTCCAAGTTCTGACGATGTCAAACCTTGTACCATTCCTAATCCACTTGATATATTTCTAAAGGTTAAACCAGTATGTGGCGAGTAAATACAGTAATTTACTCAAACTATTCATTCAAAAACATTAAAAATACCGTGGCTGTGTCTGAAATCTCCCACTACTCTCTATATAGTGGGCTATATAGTGAGCTCGCCATTTTGTAGTGCTGTCCGAATGTATAGTGATGATTATTATACCCTATATAGTCCACTCAGTGTATCCCAGAATGCATTTTGAAAAGTAGTGTACAACCGATGGTCACTAACCCAAGCCCTGAATACCATCATGCATTGCGCTGATCGTAAAAAAAGACGGACGGGCGACAGCAATGATGTAATCAACGCGCAGAGAGACAGTAGTGTAATATTTTTAGTTTTTATACAGCGTAATATTTTTATAGTGTTCTTCGCCACTTGATATTTATATATACTTTTTTTCAGGATTCTTTGATTAATAAAGTTGCAGCATTTATTTGACACATAAATCCTTTGTAACATTATGAATGGCTTTACTCTCACCTTTGAATAATTTAAAGAATTTAATTGTAATTTTTTTCTAGAATTTAGAATTTAAAAGAATGATTTCTGAAGGTGACACTAAAGACTGGAGTAATGATGCTGAAAATTCTGCCTTTGTTATTATATTTTAAAATATATTACTACACTGTAAAAAATATTTTCAAGATTTGTTATCACAACATTTTTTTTGTCAAATCAACTTAAATAATTTATTTAGCTCAGATAACTTATTATTCTGAGTTTATGATGATTAAATCAATTTCCTTCATTGTATTAACTCACTTTTTCCAGTTCAATTAACTTAAAATTTTAAAGCAACCAGGTTACTTAATTTTTTAAGTTAAACCAACGATATTTTTTACAGTGTATAGAAAGTTATTTTAAATGCGCAATAAAAAAATATATTCATGATTTGTAATCACATTTTTTCTTTTGTCAAATCAACTTAGATAATTTATGTAGTTCAGATGAGATAATATTTTGAGTTTCTGATGATTAAATCAGTCTCCTTCATTGTATCACTCAATTTTTCCATTTCAATGAACTTAAACTTTTAAGGCAACCAGGTTACTCATTTTTAAAGTTAAACCAACAATATTTTTTTTACAGTCTGGTAATATTTCACAATATGATTTTTTCATTGATGAAAGATAAAAAAATAAATCTTTTGATTTAGATTTTTTTCATTTTTCATCAAATAAAAATGCAGCCTTGGTGAACAGAAGAGACTTTTTTCAAAAGAAATATTCCAAAGGGATGCATCATTCCTCACTGTAAATGCTAATAAATGAGTAATGCAAATAGTATTTCTTGCCATTCTGACCATACCAACTGTCTGATGTACTGCTGGCAAAACACATGCAAGCTGATTAGCCATCTGACATAACAAAGAAACCCTTCCAAAAGGCTTTTTAAAGACCAGGCACTGTTAGATATACACCGACTGCAGCTATCCACTTACGCCAATGACACCCCCCTGACGGATGGGCTTAGAAGTGAAACTCATCCAGCCTGTTCTCTGATCAGTCATTGATCTGTAATGTAATGCTTGGGCTAAGGGGAGAGGGGACCACAAATGACCACCTGCCAGTGCTTTGATTCAGGAAGGGACTGGCCAGCTGGCGGCACCCTGAGACACAATCCCCCTTCAGGCCGCGGCCGATCGATAGGACGGGGGGAATGATGGGGCCATGTGTGATCTCATCAACAGTGGCCCTCAAAACTTGCCCTGCCTTCCATTTACAGCCTCGCCAGGCAGAGCCTAAAAATAACCTACATCTCATCTGCAGGAAGCTTGCAGACACACACACCGTCACACAGTCTCGGGCATACACAAGCGACGAGATGCAAGAGCCAGACGACTTGGTAACTCCTAAGAAGACTTTATAGTGGGTTAAAAGCATTTACATGACCAAGTTACAGATTTAGGCCTGAAACAAACTCAAATTCATTGTTGTGTTTTTAGTATATTTTTACATGGATGCATTTTGCAAGTCTTTTTTATCCAAAGCAACTTACATTGGATTCAAAGTATATGTAAACATTTCTATCAGTCTGAGATTTGAACTCATGACCTTGCCATTGCTCTGTTTGAGAAAGAATATAATACACATTGATGAGTTAATACATTATGACCGGTCACAGGTGAAATGAATATCGTTGATCATCTCCAAACAATGCCACATATTAAGGTCTAAGTAGATTAGACAATAAGCAAACAACCAGTTCTCATAATCGATGTGTTGGATGCAGGAGAAATAGGGTCAAAGGGAAATAGGGTTTGACAAGGGTCAAATTGTTATGGCAAGGTGACTGGGTCAGAGTATCTCTGAAACGGCAGTAGTGAGAATTTACCAAGAGTGGTTCGAGGCGGGACAAACCACAAACCGGCGACAGTGCGTTGGGCGCCCAAGGATAATCGATGCACGAGGGCAATAAAGGCTATCCCGTCTGGTCCAAGCCAACAGACGTTGTGCGCCATTTACTTGTACCTAGGAAAGTAATGGCACCAGAATGCACTCTGGGACAATGACAAGCTAGTGGAGGAAGTGTGATGCTCTGAGCAATGGTCTTTTGGGAAACCCTAAGTCTGGCCATTCATGTGGATGCAAATTTGACACGTGCCACAGACCTAAACAGTGTTCCAGAGCAGGTCCACCCCTTCATGACAATGGTTTTCCCTAGTGGCTTCTTTCAGCAGAGTAATGCACCCTGCCACACTGCACACATTGTTCAGGAATGGCTTGAGGAACATAATGTTTTTGTTCTGGCCTCCAAATTCCCCAGATCTCAATCCAATTGATCTTGATCCACGGCAGCACTCAATTATTTTTTTTCTCCATTAAATCAAAGCATTTAGGTTGTTGATTGTAGAAGAGAGTTTACACTAGGCAATGTGTGTAGTAACACCATTTACAGCAACTTTGAAACCGCAATTGCTATGGCTCGTTACCACCACAAATGCATTCAAACCAGAACTGGACATTTTTAAGCCTGGATTCACAGACAGGCTGAAGGTTAAGCTTAGGCCTAACTGTGCATTCACACCGGAAGCAGAATAGCGTGTCAAATTTACGTCTACCGCGTCTCAGTTTGACGCTTGACCACTTTGTGTTAATTCGCGCGTCAAGAGTGAAACTGACGTGCATAAAAACAAAAGTTTGAAGTGAAATTTAAATCCGTTGGCGGACATTTTTAATGTCGACCGAGCATTCATCGAGAGTATCACCGCTCTGTATTTGCTCTGGAGAGCAAAACAGTGGCGTGGGTATCATCGTCGCCGTATTTGTGTCCACCGGACCCTTCGCAGGCGAACCGGTTGGTGAGTTTCGCCATTTGCTCGCTCCAGGAGCTGCGCCTGTTTGACGGACGCTGTCGGTGGTACTTCCGCCTGTTCCGCGCCCAGTTTGATGACCTGTTGTCCCACATCTTTTTCCAGCACTTCAAAATTCAAATATTATAAATAAATATATATTTTAATGTTATTTTTAATGTGATGACCAAAACATTATTTGTTCATCCTTCAAAGATGACCCCCATTTATAAACCTAAAAGTTTCAAGATCTAGGAAAACTCACACTTATTTAAAAATATTTTTCTTTAAACAAATAGGAAATTTCTCTGGCATTTCTTTCTTTTTGCTGTATCGAAAACGTACCTAAGCGTGACTTGAAAACCAGAGGTACGTACCGAACCGTGATTTTTGTGTACTGTTACACCCCTAGTGTGAACTCACCATAAGTTCAATTAGGACATTTCAGTAGCTTTCAAAAACCATTACATTTACATTTATTCATTTAGCTGACACTTTTTCCAAAGCAACTTACAATTGCTATATATGTCAGAGGTCGCACGCCTCTGGAACAACTAGGGGTCAAGTGTCTTGCTCAGGGACACATTGGTGTCTCACAGTGGATTTGAACCCGGGTCTCTGGTGTATTACTGGTGTACACCTTGAGACAAAACAATGGCAGTTGTGTTTTAAAGATATGCCAGTGCCGTGTTTTCAGTTAAAACAGCTTTTAAGTGGGACTAGGCTTAAGCCTTGTCTGGTAAACTGGGTGCAGATGTGTTAGCCAAGGCTCTGCATTTGTATACTTGAGTATGTTTCTTGTCTTGCTTGTCATTGTAAACCACAAATTAACAAGAAAAATATATATATTATTACCCAGAGTAGTTTCTAAGCATCCTAGCTGACATTTTCAGAGAAATGACATTGATCTAAAGTGTGTGAACAGAATACACACATTATCGGAGTGCGGCCGTTAGCTGAATGTAGGCTAATGCCTCCTGACACCTTTAAGTAACCATAAAGGCAAAGCTGGCACTCGTGAAATGGATCCTGAAGAGCCCTGTTGACATAAGCATTAATAGAAGCGTGTGCAGTGAGGAACAAAACAATGGCCTCCACTAAAGATGTAATGGTTTGTCATCTCCTTGTTGATATATGGACCTGTCCTTTTCCAAACATAGCAAACGGCACCATCACATATAACAGGAGCAGGAAGATAATGGCTTAATTATGCAAGTGCTTATCAAGGTACCTTCGCAAACAGAATCTTTTCAGCTCCAAGTTTTAGTAGAGATGCTTGCCGCAGCTCGTTTAAAGGTGCTAAAGGTACAGAGTGGCATGCATTTTGGGCCTGATAAACCGGTTGCCGGCAATATAGCAGATATGACATAACGCCAATTAAGAAATCACACTCTCGCACAAAGCATGCTGGCACATTTTTACAAGCCGGAGGCAAATGAAGCGCCCCAAGTGTTCCTGTCCCTCCTGAGCTGTAGCGCTAATCTTATGCTCACACTTAAGGGGGAAAGGCAATGTAATTAGCAATAAACCAGCCTTCTGATGTGTGTGGATCAATCAGCACTAGACCATTTAAAGCTAGTTTTACTGTGGGAGGAAGGAAGCACTTGCAAAGAATGTGCACTGTCCGTTATTTCTAGCCTATAATGTGACTCCTGCAAGCTAAACCAATGCTTACTACAAGCGTGTTGTTTTTCAGCATATACATTTTGAAAAAAAAAAAAAAAAAATATATATATATATATATATATATATATATACTGTATATATATTTATATAAACATAAAACACTATAGAATATTTTCTATAACAACATGACCTTTGTGTAAACATACTCGCCACTTTCAAGTCAAGTGGCGTGTTATCAATACACATTTTGAGCTAGCCGCGTGTATGCGTGTATGTCTACACCGTTAAATGTCCGAGCGAAGTAAAAATGTAGAATCTACTGTGGGGAGCGATATTGTGACTGCGAGATGCGTAAAATGCGTGATGCAATGCATAAAAATTAGGGCTGTCAAACGATTAATCGCGATTAATCCTCATCCAAAATAAAAGTTTGTGTTTACATAATATATGTGGGTGTACTGTGTATTTTATATACATAAATACACACACATGCTTGTATATATTTAAGAAATATTTTCATGTATATAGTGTATATAGATTTATATATAATTTATATTATATATAAAAATATAAATATTTTATATATAAATCATATTTTTTCTTAAATATACATGCATGCGTGTGTATTTATGTATATGTATATATATACACACACACACACACATATATATATATATACACACAAAATAATTATACACAATGCACCCACATATATTATGTAAACCAAAACTTTTTGGATGTGATTAATCGCCAGAACCAGCAACAGGTCATTTTTGACTGTGACTTTGGCTGCGTCCGAAATTTTCAAGGCAAGAAGGAATCAAGGTACGTCCGAATCCAATGCTTTTCCCTGTCCTGTCTCCTGACATACCTTCAACTGATGGATTTTTGAAGGCAGCATAGATATGATGTCTTTGATATCCCACAATCCCGTGCTTTCCATTCGGTGACAGTTGAGTGAAAATATAAAGATGGTTGAAAGTTGTGGTTGGTGGTCTGATTGTGTGTAAATACGTATCTGACCAAAGTTTTCCACTTCTGATGTCATTTCTAGCGATACATGACTATTGTAGTAATTAAATAGTTGTTTATCACCAAAGCTCACTCTAATTTGCTGTAGATCATTAAACCGTTACACTGCCTCAGTGCGCAAACACTGCCAACAAAATCATTCCCTGATAAGGCAGCGAGGCGTCAAGTTAAGTTTTCAGATGCAGCCTTTGTGATTTGGGAATCGGCTCATAAGAGTCACTTGTCTGTGGAGTTTCCGTTTAGTCGTGGTCCACTTTGGGCAATGAGCTGTTGATAACTGACTGCAAGATCAGCTGATGTCTATGATACCAAGTCAGAGTTAGCGACTTTCCATTGTTCCAGGCAGTTCAGCACAATACAGTAATAGTGCCAATTGGCTTGTTAAAACCCCCAGGTTAGAGGTCACTGCATGGGCACAGAGACCCAGTCAGACGCATCATCAGCAAAACTATGTCAGGCGTGCAATAGCGCTTTGTGCGCTACACAACCAAGCACCTCGCCAGTGTTCTCTCCACGTTCGCTCTATGCGTCAAGGCCTTTGTTACTCTAATTGTCAGAGGGAGTTCATTTGAATATGAATTAGTGTTGACATTTTCCCTTGCAACGATTTGAGTGGAAGCTAAAAGGGAGTAGCGCCTTGATATCAGCACGTCGTATTAATCCACAAAAATTGTGCGAGGGCTAAATCAGGATTTACAAAAGGACAAACATTAGCGGTGGTGCCTCGAAAAGTCAATCCAATATATTTTTCATTGATTTGAATGCTTGAACCATGCAGCGATGCTTCTTGAAGGAAAATAAAGGACGGGGTGCCAGAGATAATCCGAGCGACAATGCCAGAGCGCGGTATGGGATCCACTATCTAGCTTTAACAGGATTTGGTTGTTTATGCGTTTACGGGTTGCTTACGGGCCGCAGTCTGGCAATGCTAGCTAATCTTATCAAGATCCACCAATTTTCATTAAAGCACTCATAGAGCATTAAGTCCCAGCGTGAATCCATTGATAGTGGGGGAGTGAAGGGGGTGTTGCTCATTTTAACTGAGGGTTAACAGCTTGTTACCATACAAGGGGCGGGTGTCTGCCCTGAGGATGGGGCGACCTGTTGTGGCACGAGGCAGCGGGCCTAATCCTCATAATGAGAGCCACAGAGACAAAAGCATTAAAGCATGGAGGAAAATAGGGGACAAAACAAAACAAAAACCAAGGCTAACACACAACGACATTGGTTAATGAGCTAAAGGGTATCAGAATACTTGATGAGTAGATCTATGACCACAAGTCTCAGCTTTTACCATTTAAAACGCAAAACACATTTACATCCATTTTTCTTGAACTGTATTCTATGATTGGAGATGGCATGTAGTGCAGTGCGTTTTGCATGTTGCATGTGGTGATTATGGATAGGAAAATATGAAGAATGATTCAAATTTCTCCTAATAATTCTGGTTCCTTAATGGTTAAAATACAATTTCACTACCAAATGAAATATTTTCAGTAGCCTAAATAAATTAAATATAAATAAAAAAAGAATTATTTCGTGAGTGAACACATTTTTAATGTCTATGGAGAGGTGGCCAAACTAAATTATTACTATCATTATGTTTATAAAGTAGAACGGGAAAAAAAGTAAAAGTAATAATACTTTTTTAATCCAAAAATTAGCATTCGGAGTTGCAATTATTGAAGTATGTTTTACAAGAATATCAACATGACACCATGACTTTTGGTCAACATACACACCACTTTCAAGTCAAGTGTCGTGTTATTGATACGCATTTTGAGCTATCCACGTGTATGTGTATGTCTACGCCGTTAAATGTCCGAGTGATTCCGCGTGTATGTACGCGCCGTTAAATGTCCGAGCGAAACGAAGCAAAATGTAGATCTACATCTAGGGAGCGATATTTTTTTTCCCTAGGATGGTAGGGGAAGACTAATAAATGTTATTAACCCCAGTGACGGGTAGGTTTAGGGACGGGGTTGAGGTAGGTCATATATTTATACACTAATGTAACGTTAAGTCAATGGCGTTCATAAACACGCTAAAAAGCGATAATGCGCTTTGGTAGCACGCTAAAAATGCAAATACGAATTGGCGTGTCGTAAATACGCCATTGCATGAGATCAGTCTGAGAATATACTATTTAAGTCTTTCTACTTACTTTGGGTGGTGATGGCGCAGTGGATAAGACACATGCCTTTGGTGTGAGAGACCCTGGTTCGAATCCACTGTGAGACACCAATGTGTCCCTGAGCAAGACACTTAACCCCTAGTTGCTTGAGTTCCAGAGGCGTGCGACCTCTGACATATATAGCAATTGTAAGTCGCTTTGGATAAAAGCATCAGCTAAATGAATAAATGTAATGTAAATGTGTCAGTGTTTCTTGCATTTCTTTGTAATTATTTGTGAAATTTAGCAATTTCTGAGTAAAAATAGTCCACTATACTTTTAAAAATATTTGATTTGACTCAAGTAATTTTCTCTCATTTGACATAAAGTTGCGTTTTATCAGCATCGTACGGCTTCTAGGCCGCCTGCTCATTAAATACAGTATTAGTATCAGTCATTTAAAACCTATTGGTCAAACCACTAGATCGTATCATTTCTAACACTGTCCCATAAAGGCAAAATGCACTAAATAAATGATTACACCAGAGATATATCTACACATCTTACCTACGCAAGTCAGTACGCTTCTCAAACCCATTACGTATTAACTGTGTAGTCCAAATTTCAAGTGAGAAATTGACAACTGCACACATCAGCATGAACCATGGTACCATCATGAAGATTCTCCCTGGTGTCCTGACTCTCTCCTCCTTTTGATTTGCATTACAAAGGGCAGGATCAAAGGGCTCAGGTTGGGTAAGCTGGCAGTGAACATCCCTCTACAGCGAGCCATTGTGTTGCTATGCAGCGCACATTCGACACAGTGCAACAGGCCTGGTGTGGGGAAATTCCCAGCGCGCTCGGATGAATCCGATGCAGCTTTTAGTTTAGGCCAGTTTCTGACCAAAAGACAGGATTTTTGGGGTGTAATGTGGTGATTGCGTAAATTCTTTGGCCGTGTGCTTGCATGCAAGTTATAAATAATTAATAGGTGATTTCAAACATGCACATTCCTTTTTTCGTCATTAAATGAATAGTATTTAACGTGTGAGCATTGGAAAATGGTCCATATTGATTTGTAAACAGTCATTTTTAATTGATATTGCACTTTTTGTCTGACATTCCCAACCATTTTTTTACGCTAGACTCTACAAATGGCCTTGTGGGATTTGAACATGTTCCTATCCTAATACCATTGTATCTGCAAGCTTAAGATTTCAATTTAATACATTCACTCCTGGTTTTACAGTCTTAAGCTTAGTCCCAGACTAAAATGCATGTTTGAGCAGTTTTAACTGTAAGCAACTTGCACTGACATATATGGCTGCATTTACACTGCAGGTCTACGATTATCTGACTATATCCGTGTTTTTTTTTTTTTTTTTTTGACGTCCTGCTTACATCATTTGAAAGTGACCCGTATTCGATTTTTACATTTACATTATACACTGAAACTACCAAATATAGACGTTCTGACCCGGAAACTTTAGTAAAACAGCACGAAATGCAATGGATGCAGATGCGAATAAAATTATCCAGTGTTTTTTTTTTTTTTTTACAATATTTTGAAAAGTATTTTTAAAAATTTTTCAAAACATGGGTCTCGTACGGTGGGAAAAAAATAGGAGAGCCCTCGTTGGCACTGTAGCCACGATCGCTCTGAAACCATGCCTCCATATCTTGTGAAATGTCTTCAAATACGGATTTATTTCTGTAACATTAACAAACTTGCATTTTTTACCTACACTCTTCGCCCCAATCACTCAAAAGACGTGAAACCCTTCGCATTGCTCCACTGTTTGTATATCCTTTGTCTTCCATCGCGCCAGAATCGCGCACTTTTTTGATGATGTACGACTCGCATTTACTGGGGAATATCTGATTTGTCTGCTTACATGGCATACGCAAATGCACATATCCGATTCATATCTGATTTATTACCAAGAGTGAGGCCTGAATCCGATCTGAGAAATCGGAAATCCATGCGTTCTTTTACACGTTCGGTCATATCTGACCTGTGCCACATGAGGGAAAAAATCGAATTTGGGTCACTTGATCCATGCAGTGTAAATGAGGCCTATGTCAGTGTCATTGTTTTGTCTCAAGATGCGCCCCAGTAAAGTTTGGCACATTTACAGTATAAAAGCTACTTAAATACCCTAATTGAACTAAGGCATGTGTCAGATGTGTAATGTCTAGTGAAACTCGCCATATTTAGGACAATTTCAGATTTGTTGATTAACAGATGCCTAAATCATGACATCCTAGACATTAAAACGTTTTGTTTTCAATCCGAGCTTCTTCATCTTCATACTTGCATACCTTACCACAACGGCAAATTAATTCCTTTCTCCTCAGTAAGACATTATTTTGATCTATCACATACTGCCTACAGGGTGGAAGTGTTGTCGTAGTTAAACTCATCCCCTCCTACCGTTGACACACACACACACGCATGCAATGACATATAACAAATCCACTGAGCCAACTGCAAGCGGACACACACCTCAAGGAAGCGCAGAGCTGCCGTTTTCATATTCCCTCCATCTCAGGGAAGTGCGACAGCCCCCGCCTTCCTTTCCTCGGTGAGTTCATTGAGTTCAGTCCATTAAGGCAGAGCCGCTATAGCCTACTTACTGTGGCCATTTTGAGTTATTGCAAATAATTTACAGCCAAGTTTTGCATTGTCTTCAGAGTGGATGCAAGATGGAGTCCAGACATCTTGAAACTCCCACTCTTGGACCCGTTTACTCATGCTGACCCTTCCCTGTTCCTGTAAGTGATTAACATGCCAGTTAATAGAGGACAGTGAGTCATGCTTTCGGATGGCAATTCTAGCCTATTGTTCTCGAGGCACGTGGGTAATGTTTCAACCTCCGCGGAATGAATGTGAGAGTCCGAGCCAAGAGTGAAAGCGAAACCTTGGGATTTGAGTCGGGGAGGACGATCTTTTCACACCTGCTTGAGTTTGCGGACCCACATCTGCTGTGATTCAAATGACTCATAATTGGATTAATTAGAGGTAGATGATTAAATACCAAAAAGCCCTGAGCACAAACGCCTTTAAAGAGAGCAGGATAAACAGGTACTGTATGTTTTGACTCGTAACGCTGTTCAGACACAGAAATAAATGAAAGAATAACAACAACAGTTGTTTGATTTGGAATGAACATGGCATAGGCTCGTATGTAAATGACTACACAAACCAACTTAAAGATGGTCTCATTTCAACTATAACTCAATCCCACAGGTATTTCTAGCAATGCATCCCAAAATAACTTCCGACCCAAATAGCTCTTCCATGCTAAAACAAAGACAAACCTCCTTATGCCACAAGAACTGGTGAGTGTGTACACACACTACTAAAGAATAGGTGATTCTGATGCTCTCTGCTTCTTCTATTAAAATAATTAAAGAGCGTGTATAAAACACATTTTGTGAACAATTCCAATGCTGGATAAACACTAATCTAGATTAGTTTTGATTGATTAATTGAAAAATTGTAACTTATTGTAACCTGTGTTTTGGAAAGGTGCTGTATGAAAATGCACAGATGTTAAGTTCAATTCTTTTTCATTTATAAAGTGCATTTAAAAAAGTTCAAATAATTGTTTCAAAGCTGTTGTATAGAGAATAACCTCCTTTTAGAAAAAAAAAGCTTTTATACTGTGTGTGTATATATATATATATATATATATATATATATATATATATATATATATATATATAAGAGCTGTATATATATATATATATATATATATATATATATATAAAATGTGTATATATATATATATATATATATATATATATATATATATATATAGAAAAACACAGATACAAAAACGTAAAACTTAGAGCTTTTATACTGTGTATATATATATATATATATATATATATATATACAGTATAAAAGCTCAAAGTTTTACCGTTTTGTTCTGTGTTTTCTTTTTTTCTAAAAGGAGGTTATTCTCTATACAACAGCTTTGAAACAATAATTGAACTTTTTTTAATGCACTTTATAAATGAAAAAGAATTGAACTTAACATCTATACAGTATAAAAATATTTGTCAGTTTTCATTCTGCTTTATTGTGACTTTAGATAATCAGGATTATTTTACACTAATGACAGGCATTGTTTTATTTATTATTTTTTTACACTAAAAAAACAAACTACGGATTTTGAGCTAGCAGAGAACAAAACAGGCAACGAACATAATTGATTTGCTTGGCTTAAAATATTAATAACCATTGCCTCATTCAATTATATTTCAGTTTCATTTTCAAGGCATGCAACTTGGATACAAAACACACTGCTATGTTGTGCAATCTTGACACAAACCAATTCATCTTAACTGATGTACATCCAAATTTGGACAGTGCTTTGCCAGCCCTCATTTCACTTCCTCCAGTGAGCAGCAACTGCAAAGCAGTCAGAAAGAAAGAATGTGTTTGCCTGCTTCAGCAGAAGGGATGGGGTGGTAAGAACTGGGTATTGCTGTATCCAGGTGTTACAATGCAGGCCAGTACTGGAGCCAAGCCAGGTCATGTGAACCTCAGACAACGGTAACTTGGAGCATATGGAAATACAGCTGGCTTTGCATATATGGCACGGCTGAGCAAGTCACATATGCACACACACAGACACTGAGGCAGTAGAAGTGCTGAGCTCAGCAATGTTTCATGGAGACATCCCTCATCTGACACTCACATGCATGCACAAATTCACAATTGCATGGTGCATGCATGCATGATGGGGCTTTCAAACATGCTCCAAAAAAGCGTCACAAAACTGCTTGTTATAATGTGCAAATGTTTCTATTATAAACTATTAAATTATTCGAATAATTGCACAATGCATTTTTTGCATAAATAGTTCATTGAATAAGCTCCATTAGATACAAAAAGCTGAATTTATCCTCAACTGCAGCAATAGACGGGGTGATTGATTGAAGCTTGCATAAACCTTGATAAACAACGTCTCTTGTCACTTTAAGTTTCATGACCCATTTTGAGGCTGAAATCTTGCTGCCGGTGATTGATGGCTTCTGATGAAAAAGGAGAAGAAAAGCGATGGGATGTTTGCAGAGAGAACATTGTCCTTCATTGTATCTCTCAAGGTCTGTTGGAAGACTTTCTCTGGAGGTATCGCAGGAGACGCTGGCTGTGAGATTCCATGCATACAATGACCGATGAGGAGGACGAACGCCAAAACAAACAAGTGCAATAGCTGGAACAAAACGTGGTTTCTTAGCAACACGTTCTTTAATAATCCTGCTGTCGATGGCAAACAACATAATTAAAAATGAGTGACTGTTTCAGCTGGGATAGAGAGGTCATGATATCACTCTGAAATTTGAGTTCTTTCCATGTAGTTAAGTAGAATGAGTTATTTAAAGTGACAGTTCACCAAAAAAAAGTATAGTAAATTCTAGTCATTTGCTCACACTTATGTCATTCAAAACCCAAGAAATACAAAAATATGATATTTTAAAGAAGGTTTGGGAAAAAAAACCCAATATCTTAAGTTCTGTAGACGAAAAATGACATTTCCGGGGTAACTATCCCTTTGATAACACTGACACGTTTTGACTTATTTAAAATGTACAGATTTCTTTAAGGTCAACAAAAATTGTTCACAACCTATTTTAATTCTGCAATGAATGAAATTTCAACCAAGTTCTTGAAGATTTAAGACACACACTTGTAGGAGTGAACACTATACCCCAGCAAACAAATTTACGTTTGTTTTTGGTTCCCAGAACATTCGTAGAACTTTCCCTTAAGGTTAGGGGAACATTCCCGGGAATGTTCTCCTTACGTTATAAAAATGGAACCTAAAAATAACCTACATGGAACGTTCCTATAACGTTCTTGTTTGGTTCCCCAAAAAATAACCTCATGGGACCATTCGGGAACGTTAGGGGAACGTTCTGTGTTTGCTGGGACCATTCAAAAGTTTGGGACCGGTAATATTTATATTGCATAAAAGCTCACCATGGCTGCATTTATTTCAGCAAAACTACAGTAAAACAATAAAATAACTTTTTTATCTTAGTATATTTTAAAAAGCAATGTATTTACTGTGTAATTTCCAGCATCATTACTCCAGTCTTCCTTGTCTCATGATCCTTCAGAAATCATTCCAATATGTTGATAAGTCATTTTTCTTGTTATCAATGTTAAAAATCATAATACTTGATTTTTTTTCAGGATTTAATTTAATGGAAAACAAAATGTAAAAGTCTTTGCTGTAACTTTTGATAAATTGTAGGCATCCTTGCTGAAAACTAGTAATACATTTTCTTAAACTTGTGTTACCCCGCACTGAATCATGTAGTAATGACCCCAAACATTTGAATCATAGTGTATAGTAAATAGGGTGAATTTTGATTCCACGTTTACTTGAAAAGACCAATCTTTCTGAAACTTTCCACATGAAAGTGAGACTATTTGCATTTCTTATGCACGTTATTGCCGGTTCATTCCCTGCCCTGCACCGCCTTGTAAAAGTTTTACATTCTATCTTAAATGAAGGGAAAATCGCTGTCAAGCTGTGCGCGAGACTGAAAAAAAGAGCTCAGTTCTACTCGGCCTGTTAATTCAAAGCCTTGAGTGCCAGCGCTGTGTCTCACGTCTGCACTAGATTCGGGACTCATACATAAAGATGCTCCACTTCACTCCTTTCCCTCTTTGCCTCGCAGCTCCTGGGTGCTGACACTTACTCCAGAGGCCTTCGACAAATGGACGTGCACCATCTCCCGTCTCTTTCATCAGACTCTAACCCTTTCATCACCCTTCAATGTGGCAGCCATCATGGGCAGTAGCATCTTGGCCCCAGCCAGATTAAATGATCTCAGTGCCTAGAGTGGGTTGCCTACTCACTGCTGTAGTGCAGGAGCCTAATTGGATCTGCTAGGGGTCAGCTTGAGTATTGTTACAGGTGACCCTGACAGTTGCACTTGAGCCCGGCAGTGGGAAGACCGTTGTCATTGCTATGAGTCAGAGTCATATGCCACAACATAAACAAGCGCATGCGAGTTTGTGACTCAAGTATTAGATGCGTGTCTGACACAAATGTCACTGGTGATGGTGGAGCCGTGGCCTGACGGGTCACAGGACGACGCTCGAGTCTGCGATGCGGTTGATGAGTCTGGAATCCAGCCCCAATCCAACTGCCCCATCAAACTATCACCCTAGATATGCAGAAAGGGGAGCACATAGACATGCCTCGATAGACATGAAGACTTTAAAATCTATTAAAATAGAGAAATTTTAAATCGCAATAGTATTGCACAGTATTGCTGATTTTACAACATTTTCAGACTGTTCTCATGAAATGGCGTATGCTATGACACGCCAATTCGTATTTCCGTTTTGGCGTGCTATCAACACCCATAATCGCTTTTCAGCGTGTTTATGAATGCCGTTGACTTAACGTTCCATTAATTTATATATAAATATATGACCTTTCCCAACCCCGTCCCTGAAACCTACCCTGTCACTGGGGTTAATACCATTTATGAGTCTTCCCCTACCATCCTAGGAAAAAATATCACTCCCCATATGTAGATCTACATATTGCTTTTGTTTCGCTCTTGACGTTTAACGGCGTGCACACGCGGAATTACTCGGACATTTAACGGCACAGAAATACATGCATACATGCGGATAGCTCAAAATGCGTATAGATAAAAAGCAACTTGACTTGAAAGTGGCGTGTATGTTTATGCAAACGTCATGTTGGCATTTTGGATCAAATAAATTCAAACTTCTGAATGGTAGTTGACCATAGGTTCATAAGTAATAATTATAATTGTTTCGCGCAAATAACGAGGTTTCACTTTAAATTCCGTCATACTCCGGAATTCCTGTAGAGGGCAGTGTAGTGTGGTGACTGGGCGGGAAGCGTTGAGAGGGTTTGTTTCCAAGGGGAACAATCAAGTGGTGCACCTCCGAGAGCACATACAGGTGAAAAGTTTGGAGAAGATTCTTGCTCGACTTGCAAAGAATTTCACCTACATTCAGTTAAAAACAAATTCAAGCTTGAAGACGCAACTGGTATGAACATGAATTTATTTATTTTTTGATGTAAACTATAAATTGTTAGAGATTCAGCATTTTTGATGGATTTTGCTAGTTTGCTTGCTACAGTACGGATTCGATGCTAAGATTTTGTATGATTTGGTGTGATTTGAGGGAAAGGTGTTAATTCGTTAACATCTAATATTATTTCTTTATTGTAATCTTTTGGTCTACTTTAATCTTGTAATATGACTGATGAACCTATTGCTGAATATTGCTTCTGTAATTGTCAATTCATACGAATTGGCCAATTCGTAAAATATGTACGATTTATAAAATTCGTACTAATTTGCATCGAGTGAGGTCATATGAATTGTTACGAATTAGCCACTTTTTAATCATTTGCAAATCCGTACGACTTGGTCGTGACGATGGGTTGCTGAAACCACTGAATCCAATATCGGGTAATGTTGACACCCTTGCATTCCTGTAGTGTTTTTTTTTTTTTTTGGGGGGGGGGCTTTTCAGCTGAATAAAAGTGGGAAGTTGACAATAATTAATTGTTAATGTTTAATGTAGTACACAGGATTAACTAATTGTATATGTACAAGGGAAGTAAACGTGTTGAAACATTTAAACGTTGGGTATAATCAAATTTAAATCATTTAATTTCTGGAAAAAAAAGATTAAAAACCGCATGCAACACGTATTTTACGACCAATTCGTACAAATTAGAACGAATGCATTAAAAAGTGTCTGAATTCTGTAATCGACCTCACTCATAATTATTTTGTCTGAAACCGACGTCAATGGGTAGGTTTAGGGCGGGGTAAGGGGTAGGTTATTCGTATCGAATTACATATCGAATTGGCCAATTCGTAAAATATGTACGATCTAGTAAAATTGTACTAATTCGTATGAGCTGAGGTCATATGAATTGTCACGAATTAACCACTTTTTAATCAAATTCGTACAACTTGGTCTGTGAGATCGGGTTGCTGAAAACCACTGAATCCAATACGGGTCATGTTGACACCCTTGCATTCCTGTAGTGTTTTTTTTGGGGGGGGGGGAAGTCATGCATTCAAGGGTTAAACAATATTAACGGTCTCAAACTTGCAAAACCGCCTACAGAGTACTATTTATGACAAGTGCTGCATAATCAGTGAATTATTAGAAGCTGGCGAGTGTGTCTTGCAAGAGCCGACCACATTCTCTGAGTAATCTTGAGAAAGCGCCATATGTCTGCTTTGTGGGAGCCAAGACTACTGATGAAACAAGGCTCTGTTTTTTACACCTGAAATCCGCCCGCAGAAGTGAACCCGTCAGAAGGTACAGCGAGGCCTCTCGGCAGAGCCGCTAATGATATCTCTGCATATTTAAAGACGCCTCACCTCTCACAAGGCCCGTTTCTCGCTCCAGTTGAGCGGTAGCCATGCCCTATGCATGACAACTATATTGCAATAACTCCCAGAATTGACTCATGAGATGGAGAGCACTATCGCTTTGTCATTTTCAATTACTGATGCTTGTCAGTAGCAATGGGATCAGCGCACTGATGTTATCTCAAGCAACCAGATCATTTCAGCTCCATTACACGCGCGTTATCCAAAAATCTGTCGCTGGTTTCGATGAGTTAAATGAGGACTGTGATGTAGTTAATATGAGCCACCACATCCGATAATGTGGAGGACTCAATCTGGGGCCGTGCAATCAAGCGAAAAGTGTGAATGGAATCACTAAAGGGTGCGAATGGACTCATTTACTGATGCATATTGCTTTGAAATAAGTGGTTAGTGGTGTCTCCATAACATTTGGTGGTTGTGCATGCACTCTATAAAGTCCTCTTTGCTGTAACATTTTAGTCGTCAGCCGGGACATCCCGTCTCGTTTTCTTAAACAATGAGTCCATAAATTATTCTTAAGAAGAAAAACTGTGTGTTTTACTAAATGATCCATATGGTCTGTCTCCCAGCGTGAAGACGAGGCCCGCGGAGCCGTGTGATCCGGAAACCTCTTTAAGATTACACAGCGATGTGGCTGGGTTTGGCTCTCTCCGGCGGGCTGACTGTAAGAAGGCAGCTGTGGCGCTGAGAGAATTACATAACACACATTTCAGCAGTCATCGCCTACGGTAATGGGAATCCGCTCGGATGCATGGGCCTAAACAAGGCGGTGGATAAGCGAGAACTCGCGGTTTCTGCCTGGACTGGCCCGAGCTTTGGTGGAAGATGGTTCAATGGAGAATTGAGTTTCCAAGCATAGTAGATTTGGTCTTTTTGGTATCTTTTTTCTTTCCCGGGGTTTCGGAGTGGCAGAGACTGCAGCACAGAATATGCACGCTTGGCACTTTTGCTCAAAGCCTCCTGTCAATCCTCATAAGCATGCAACTACAGGAGCCGTTCTGCAGCTCGGGACGGGGGGATGTGACATAGGATAGATTTCAAAGGGGGAATGTGAAATGTGGCGTGTTTATCTTGGTGGCTTTGCATTGAGGTTTGGCGAGATGGGAGGTATGGGTTAAAAAGGGTTGGTTTATTCTTAGACTTTTCCTTGGGGCATTTAGTCAAGAAAGCAACGTAATGACTTTAGAGAAGCGTTCCTGTAAGTAGTTGACACTGTGAAACACACAATGTGCTGCCTTAGCACAGTGCATTAGGCTCTTTGGAGAGTCATTACAGTATCAGTTACAGAGTTTGCCCTGGCCTGAGGCTGCAAGAGAAAAAACGCCTGGTGGATCCGGGCACGCAAAGATGCAAAAGTACAAAAACATTTTCTTAACCACATCCTGATTAAGAATCTCTTATAAAGAGGGGATCAAACATCCTCGCTGTGATTACAGTATTAGCATGCAAATTAAATGTAGAAAAGACGTTTCAAAGAGCTACAAGTGCAGTTTCCTTTTTGTGCTTGTCAGTCATAATTATACACTCTCAGGAAAAGGTACAAAAGCTGTCACTGGGGCTGTACCTTTTCAAAAGGCAAACTTTTGTCCATTTTAGGTGCTAATATGGGCATTTTATGTGCTAATAAGTACACTTTAGGAGTTAATATGTACATTTTAGGTGCTATTATGTACATTTTAAGTGTTAACATGTACATTTTAAGTGTTAATATGAACATTTTAGGTGCTAATATTTACATTTTAGGTACCAATATGTACATTTTAGGTGCTAATATGTACATTTCAGGTGTTAATATGTACACTTTAGGAGTTAATATGTACATTTTAGGTGCTAATTTGTACATTTTAGGTGCTAATATTTACATTTTAGGTACCAATATGTACATTTTAGGTGTTAATATGTACATTTTAGGTGCTAATATGAACATTTCAGGTGTTAATATGTACACTTTAGGAGTTAATATGTACATTTTAGGTGCTATTATGTACATTTTAAGTGTTAACATGTACATTTTAAGTGTTAATATGAACATTTTAGGTGCTAATATTTACATTTTTAGGTACCAATATGTACATTTTAGGTGTTAATATGTACATTTTAGGTGCTAATATTTACATTTTAGATCCAAATATGTACATTTTAGGTGTTAATATGTACATTTTAGGTACCAATATGTACATTTTAGGTGTTAATATGTACATTTTAGGTGCTAATATGTACATTTTAGGTGCTAATATGTACATTTTAGGTACCAATATGTACATTTTAGGTGTTAATATGTACATTTTAGGTGCTAATATGTACATTTTAGGTGCTAATATGAACATTTTAGGTGTTAATATGTACACTTTAGGAGTTAATATGTACATTTTTGGTGCTAATATTTACATTTTAGGTCCTAATATGTACATTTTAAGTGTTAATATGAACATTTTAGGTGCTAATATTTACATTTTAGGTACCAATATGTACATTTTAGGTGTTAATATGTACATTTTAGGAGCTAATATGTACCACCAAGGTACCAATATGCAGCCTTTGGGTACAAAAGTGTATCTTTTTAAAAGGTACAGCCCCAGTGACAGCTTTTGTACCTTTTTTCTGAGAGTGATATAGTTGCATGCTTGTCATGACAAATCATGTAAGAACAGCTATTAACTAGCACCATTCAATGAGTGAAACCTCATACTGTGGGGAAAGTGCTATTTTTGACATCTTATATCCATTAAGTTTTTCTTGTAATTTTATAAAAGCAAATGCTACTTATTACATCTGAGTAAAGTGTCATAATTTTACTTTAATGTTTATGACATCACATGATTTGTAAAATACAAAGTGGGACAAAATGGAGAAATTGATATTCACTGTTTCGAGTTATTCAATTATTCATAACAAAAGCATTATTTCCAAACAAAAAGAAAACAACCAAATTAAATCGTTCATTTGTAAAGTGTTTAATTCAATAGCTCAACAAGATAAAAGATAAGATCAAAGAATAAAATGTAATTGCATTATTCATTTTTGTATTAATGGTGGGATTTTTAAATGACTCTTTCTGTAGTTATGTCTATTCGCCATTTGGTGACATGACGACAAGTGACCGTATTAGTGAGTCTTTCATTCAACCAATATGTAATAAACTTAGTTTAATCATTCAGTGGCGAAACAAGTCTTTAACCGAGTCATTGAATCATACTTTGATTTGTTTAAAAACACGAGCGAGTCACTAGAGAGATTTGTTCAAAAACAGTGAACCGTTCAGTAATGCCACGTTTCTGCAGTAACTTTTTAAAAAAGACAAAGTTACTGGCAATATTGTGTCTAAACTTACTCATCATTAATTGCTAATTTATTGAACTGTTGTATAAAAGCAATATTACACTTGCAAAATGCATTTTTTTGTGGAAACAACCACACTCTTGCTCGTGTTATAAAGCAAATCACCAGTACAAAACAGTGAAACTAATACTTTAAAACAGATAGTATCAAAGTAAAATAACTGATATTCGTAATACAAGACTCTGGTCATATCATCCATCTCTAATACTGGTTAAATAGAGGGAAACATCTCATCAAGGCATTCTCTTTCCTTGCTTCTCACCACAACATGTTATTGCAGCTGCAAGCAAGATTTCAAAACCAAGCCTAAAAATATCAGACAGTTGAAACGAAAACGATGAGAACAAAAGACATTTCAAGTTCCCCTTAAGTCCCAAAATAGATGCAATGAGACAAAAGCCCTCCAGAATAGTCTGATGTGCCAATGTATCCGATGAGTTCCAGAATGGTCATTCAGTTTCGATGGGGACAGACGCCATACCATTCTCTGTTCCAATTTTGCAGATACCCTTCTCCACAGGAGTAGGTGAGTCACACTGAGAGTCTCTTCAAGGTGAGGTATTTTGGATATCCTCTGTCATGGCTATAGGGCATGTGATGGTTGATGGAGGAGCTTCAGGCAAGGATCTTTTGTTCAATATTGAATTTTGCAACTAACATATCCCTCCTCATCACTTTTCAATAGGTCCTCCCCTGACATAGCAGGATACTTGAGCGCGTGTTAAAAATTGAATTGTGTTTTTCTTGTAATATCAGATTTGATGACCTGAAATGGCCTCTGAGGTCTTTGAGTGCAACGTGTCAATATGCTGACTGACATTTTGCTTAGCTAAAGTCTTTTTAAAAGACAACGCACATGATCGCCATCCACATTTAATCAATTTTAAGCACAACCAGAAGAATAACCTGAGGTGAAAAAGCTGCAACGTTCTCGAGAATAAGTCGTCTTGTAGGTCTATCAAAGCTCGGAAGAAGATCTCTGGCCTGTTTCTTTCCACTTACTAGGGATTACACGGTTTGTGAGCAATATTCGCTGTTTTGGAGGAAGTCTGGCCTTTAGGATCACTTAGCACTCAAGGGCACAGGAGCTCTATTGAGGTCAAATGTCAGTCTTTGAGCATTTCTTATTCATATAAAACCATTGAAAGTCAAATAGCAAAGCCAAACACTGGCTTTTCAACTCCTATATGCACCCTTCCTAGTCCTACTACCACTCCACACTGCAGTTGAGATACACCTGTGAACTTTTCTTCTTCAACATCAAGATTTTAGGTTAAAATTTACATTAGTGCATATTTTGTAGTTTCTGGTTTTGCAATTTTACCCCCATTAGCTTCTCTTATTTTATATAAAGTACAAAATATTCACTACATGCATTCGCATGTGTAACTTACATGAAATTATACACACGTGCATAAATGCATGTAGTGTGATCCATTTTCAAAATAACCAATGCTGCATGACCATCTATCAAAACTCAAGGTTAGCGGCATAATGACCAGATAAACCAACCAATAAACAATGGTGCCAAAGCACGATTAGATGCATCATATTGAGAAAAATGCAATCACAAACCATAGGTTAATAAAAATGGCCGAGCAATCTAAAAATCGATGCACGTTGAGAAAGCAATGCACCGGCATCAATGGATGGACCATGCTTTGCCCCTTCAGCACTGCGGAGAGCTCAACTCTGCGCAAAGCATGCCTCTATCCATGCGCTCGCGACGCGCCACAGTCATTACTCACATGTGCACGGTGCAAACGAATTCTGTTCCCTTAAATGGATTTCATAAATCTCAAATGGTTGTGAATGCATGAGTGCATAAACCAACGGCCATGTGGATGCCAGTGTGCTTTGTCCACGCGCCGCATGGTTCCATCCTCGTGAGTGGGAAAAGTGTCATTTGCATGAAAATGAGTAGATTATACATCAGATTCTTCACAGTTTCATAGATAAGCGGACTATATACGTCAGTCATGCACGTTTAACAGCCAGACACATTATGAGTCAATCACGCGCATGCATTTTATATATAATGCAGTAGAGTCGAGAGTCTGTGCAGTGCCAAGGGAACTGAAAAAACACTGATAGGACAGATGTAGATCTATTATTCAAAGAGTCTCTGTTTGTATTATTCAGTTCTTAATTTCCCAGCATGTTTTGCTACATTGCACTAGGTCGCAAGAAGTAAGCTGTAGCCTATATGGCATGAAAGCATCAAATTATTTCAACCACGTGGTATTTTAAAATGCATATGCAATACTAAAGACACCTTACGCAGAGTTGCAATTATGCAAAATGCAAGTAAATAAATACTGTTGGTCGCGTATGTATGAGTTGCGCGTGCACGCAAAAGCGCACTGACACGCGTAAAAAGTTGGATAAATTGCAAAGACAGAGATAAAAGCAATTCACCTGCTGCCAGTTTTCCTCCAGAGACGGCATCGCGGAGAAGTAGCCAGTGTCATGAACAAGTTGAAGTTCTTGAAAAATACTGTAATTGGCCAGAGACATTCATGTTCGTGCAGCTAAACGGTGCGTTTGAGAGACTTTGATTCTCTGCGCGAGGAATCCGCGATCTCTTCAGCGCGAGCGACTGAAACATTCAGATCAGTCACGAAATCCGAAACGTTTCAGTTCACTATGGACACTAAAATATATTTAATAGTAAAGGATCCATCCATCCAGGTTTGTTTGCTTTCCTCACAACGTTTCTGGAAGGTGAGCTGCAGGAGCAGAGTAGCTCACAGGTTACTGTGTCAGTCAGTGTGGGGAGCCACCGTGCCGCTCTGCGGATGCCCGCGAATCAAGGGGGCGTGTTCATCTGTCAATCAACTTTGTGCGTAACCATATAAGGAAAAAAGGGACGAAAACATTGGTGGCGATTCAGAAAGGCGGAGCTAAAGCTCGGACAGTGGGAGGAGTTCGATGCTGTTCTGGACCTACTGATTCGTTCTCCGAAATTGCCACTCACAACATACATGCCTTTGAAAGACGAGCTATATTTAGACGGCTACAGAACATACGAATCAGCGTTCGAGCCTCATTCGAGCAAGAGCTTCCAGAGAGCAACCACGTAGTGATTCAGGTCTGTTCAACACACTGAAGTGATGAAAAAATACTCATTTAAAAACACTTGATGCTCTAGATGTTAAAACAAGATGTATGTTCAACATAAACAGTGAGATAAATCGTACAGTGACTTTTTTGTAAGTACTGTCTATCTTTTATTTACTATCTGTCTGTCTGTCTGCTCTCTATCTGTCTGTCTTTCTCTCTGTCCCTGATCTATCTATCTATCTATCTATCTATCTATCTATCTATCTATCTATCTATCTATCTATCTATCTGTCTGTCTGTCTGTCTGTCTGTCTGTCTGTCTGTTCTGTCTGTCTGTCTGTCTGTCTGTCTGTCTGTCTGTCTGTCTGTCTGTCTGTCTGTCTGTCTGTCTGTTGTCTGTCTGTCTGTCTGTCTGTCTGTCTGTCTGTCTGTCTGTCTGTCTGTCTGTCTCTGTCTGTCTGTCTGTCTGTCTGTCTGTCTAGATTCAAGATTCAAATAGCTTTATTGGCATGGTGAGAAAATCTTGACATTGCCAAAGCATTCATAACACAAGTAAATAGTTAGAAATAAAAATAAATACAAATAAAGTAGAATATTTTTTATGTGGAAATAAACAATGCAATAAAAAAGTTAAATCTTCTAATATTTACACAGTGCATCTATCTATCTATCTATTCTATCTATCTATCTATCTATCTATCTATCTATCATATCTATCTATTGATCATATCATATCTATCTATCTATCTATCTATCTATCTATCTATCTATCTATCATATCATCTATCATTGTCATCTATCATCTATCTATCTATCATCTATCATCTATCTCATCTATCTATCTATCTATCTATCTATCTATCTATCTATCTATCTATCTATCTATCTATCTATCTATCTATCTATCTATCTATCTATCTATCTATCTATCTATCTATCTATCTATCTATCTGATCTGTCTACTTGAAACCCTGAATTTTGATTTGCTATGTGCAGCTTAACTCGGTGTGTTATCTACATGGAAATCAGATGGCGTATAAGCTCGAGTACCTCTTTGAACTATAAGTACTGCGCAGCCATCTCACAACATCCCTGACCTTGTGTCATGCATGTAATTACATAAGTGGAACCTATAAACTATGAGAGGCTCTGAAAAGGAAAATCTTGACCAAATCTGTTCGCTCTTTCACTTCAGCTGGAAAGAAAAGCGGGGAGGGGGGAATCATGGAATAGGCTTTAGTTGTTATGGCTCATTTGATTTGAATTATTCATATTCTTCACCAGATGATGCTTTGGCTCTTGGTGAGCATGTGTTATTTCTTTCATCTGGTACCTGCACTGTGGAATGAGGTATGAATGAATTCATGAATTCACCGGTGAATTCTAAGAGTGACCTTAAAAAAAACACTCTGGAGACAGAGGAGGATATAAGAACGAATCTGTTTTTCTCCTCTATAGCAGTTTTCATCCAAGATGGTCTGAGACGTTGGGATTTTCCTCTGTTATTAGAACAGAAGGCTGGAGGATAGGGGATTGTTCCATCAAAAGTGAAGTCTTGAGGTTTTAGTAGTCATGAACGTCCTCTCACTTATGGATGTGACTGACCTACATGGAGGTGAATTGGCGGATGGTTCTTCTGGAGATCACAAAAGATGTGTTTCTTGATTCGGTTGTTCAGATCAGTGTTTTGGTGCTTCACAGAGTGCAGTTGATTTTCTAAAGAATGAAAATAATAAATAAATAAACTGTTCACTTTGTAATTCATTTTTGGTAGTGTTTTAGTTTACCTCAAGGGCATCCAAGATGTAGGTGTCTTTGTTTCCACAGTATTTTCAATTTTGATATTTTTAGGTCAAACCGTTCTTGTCTGTCAGTCATATAATGGAGGTCTATGGTCACCACCTCAAAGAGCATGCACAGAGAAGTCCAAATCAAACATGATTTAATGACTCTGAATGTAAGTACACATTGATGGCCTAAGCATGAAACGAGCGGTTTGTGTGAGAAAACAAACAGTATTTATATTGTTTTTACCTCTTGTAACCACAGTCACGTCCAAGTGATATTTGGTTTGCGCAAGCGCCGGAAAGCGCTCGGAATGTTATCTAAATGTGGTTGTGAAAAAAATTTCAACGTTGTCTGTTGATATATCTAAATCATCTTCCATTGCGGATTTCCTGTATATCTAAATATGTTTAGATCTTCACAGTGAAAGGTAAGACTTCTGAAATCTCTGTGTAAACAATGAGTGATGAGAGATCACTTCCAGCGCTGCGCAAACCTGTGTTTACAAGAGGTTAAAACGATATAAATACTGTTTGTTTTCTCACACAAACCGCTTTTTTCATGCCTTAGGCCATCAATGTGTACTTACATTTATGAGTCATTAAATCATGTTTAATTTGGACTTCTCTGTGCATGCTCTTTGAGGTGGTGACCATAGACCTGCATTATATGACTGACAGACAAGAACAGTTTAACCTAAAAATATCAAAATTGAAAATACTGTGGAAAAAAAGACACTTACATCTTGGATGGCCTTGAGATATAAGCAAAAACATACCAAAAATTTATTTCAAAGTGTCCCTTTAAGTATATAAGACTGGATGCTGACAAATAAGAATGGGAAAAACATAGCTTTAAAATGCATGTTTTTTGTTTGTTTAGAAAAACATTCTTGGTATAAATATTTTCATATTTTATAAAATTTTCAAACAAAAGTGGTATTAAGGATAAATGGATAACAGTGTCAAATAACCATTAAGTAATTACTTTCCTGAACATGAATATTTTTCAAATATTATGCGTTTTTGAATCATGAATTTCATTAAGTTGTCTTGGGGTTGCACCCTTTGACATTTGGCAACCTGAATCTAAATGCCATAAAAGGGTAAATAATCTATTACTTTTAAGAGACTTTGACACATCCTCATTTTTTTTAAATACAAAGAAATTGCTTCCTGCATGTTTCAAACCTTTTTCTAAACAAAACAAATGTTTTATTTATTTATTAAATTAGACATTCCCATAATTAATTCAGTACTATCATCTTCTGAAGAGATGTTTTCATCATTTTTTGATCAAATTGTGTTTTTAATGTATTTTTGTTAAGAATGAGCGTGATGACATATTGACCCTCTTTCATTTGTAAATGCAGTTAAGAGTGTGTTAGACATTGTGTTTACTAAGTAACAGTAAACCTCTGTCCCTTCTTAAATCACCTCTGCATGTAAACTGCATGTTATGCAAATATGTGGAAATGAGTGGTTTGGAGACCGTTTGTTTAATTTGAGTGAGAGACTGTAGAGATAAGACTGAGACAGTTGGAAAGTGGGAAAGTGAGGTAATTGTAATCTGCCTCAGTGTAAAGCCTACTTTTTCTTCCAGCGTGTGTGAAATGTAGCTGATTTGCTCTCTTTGTGTAAGCCAGGTTTATGTGTGCCTCCCCAGCCCACCCCTGTGCGTCCACAGTGGCAGCGAGTGCTGTAATCTCATTATTCTGCTCTGGGAGACTGGCTGTCGGCCCTGGAACTATCGATTTACACATGGCATTTCAACAGGGAGGGGAGGGCCATGCTGTCCATGAAGCGCCCACTGACATTTATCCATTTGACACGTTAGCCTCTCTCTCTCTTTTCTATATCTAACTTATACACACAAACAAACACCAAATGTGTTTTCCATTCCACATATAACACAGCCATATATTTACTGGCATTAGGGATTTCAACAAATTAACCCGTGCACATTTTGGATTCCTCCCTTAAAGGGATACTCTCACCGTTTTTTCATATTAAACTATGTTATTCCCTTAACTAAGACGAGTTGATAAATACCTCTCTTGGCTCAATCGCTCTGCCGCGTCAGACAACTTAACTTAGCCCAGCTCAGTCAATATGTAGGGCCCTATAATTTCTGGCGGTCACAAAATAAAAAGCAAACTCTTTTTACAACTAAAATAACAGTAAAGGGTAAAAAAAAATAATTCCCAAAAATTAAAACGGAAAAAACGGAATTTGCAAAAATTAAAACGGAAAAAAACGGAATTTGGGAAAAAATAAAATGGAATTTGGGAAAAAATAAAACTGATTTTATAGGGCCCTAAATATGGGCCAAGCAGAGAAGCGAGCAAACACCTCCACGTTTCTCTATTTAAACAGTTACACGCGTAGAGTAACTCTGACCAAGAATGGTGACACAAAATAAAACGTTGCACTTTTCTAAGTGTGTAAAGTGTATAACTATAATGTATGGCGGAATACCACAGCAAGTGCTTGGGAGCACTTCGACTCGGCGTAGTAATATCATCACTCGTGAAAAGTCCTCTCCCTCTCTGGAGTGATGATATTACCGCGCCAAATCCATAGATATATATGCGCCGAGTTGAAGTGCTCCCAATCACTTGCTGTGATATTCTGCCATTTGAGCATACTACATTTGAGTTAGAATTTTCTTCATGGCCATTAAAAAGTAAGTTCTGTATAGTATAAATTTGGATAGTATGAATGAAATTCTGAAGGACTACATCCACCATGTTGTTACTGTCATGTGACCTACCAGTGTCAGTTGCCGCGTTTAACTCAAAGTGTCCATCGCAGCTACCGTAGGGTTGGGTATTGAGAATCGAGTATCGACTTGGAACCGGGACTAACTTTTAGTTTTTCCCGTAATCGTCAAAAGTTAAAACGTTCGATTCCTAGTTTCGATATTCACAGTCCGCCGACCGGAAGAAGAAACCGCTGAACAACACCAACGAAGAAGCGTCTGACTCGGAAGTTTTGGCATAGCCGCGCGAGTCGAACATGAGTAGCTTACGTCTGCGGTCCAAAGTGTGGCTTCACTTTTCTAAAAATAACGAAATCTCGGCAAAATGCAAAATTTGTGACTAAAGGAGTATTTGTGACAGAAGGAGTATTTCCTTCAGAAAGACCGTTGGTTAGCAAGGTTAGCTAAACTTTTTTGACCCTGCCTCTTAAAGAATTCGGAATCGAGAATCGTTAGGAACCGTAATCGAAACAAGGAATCGGAATCAGAATCGTTTAAATTCAAATCGAGACCCAACCCTAATCGCAGCGTACTTCAGAATCACGCTGGAAGTAGAAGTTCGTTCTGTTTTTAGGCTTGGATATTGTAGGGGTGTAATGATACCCCCATGTCACGATTCATTACATATCACTGAAACTGAACTCACGATACGATAATATTGCGATACTCCAAGACATATGGTATAAGGTTAACAAAAAAATGTACTGTTGATTAAAATTGATAAATTTGATATCACATTGTAGGTTTACTTGAATAGGGTCGGACTTGGTGCTTGTAACCCAAGGACAATGGTGACACCAGAATAACAATATTCATGATTCTGAAGCTGAAATTACTGAGTTATTGTAGATGAATGTGCTTGCACGCTTTCACTGACTAGATATATTTAAAATAACGTCAGCCACTTTTTATTGGTAGCATCAGACATTTGGCATTATCAGGACCACACAATATATTCCCCATTGCATTATTATACATTATAATCAACATTATATATAGTAGTTTAATGTAGTATATGGTGTGTTCTATTATAGCCAACGAACCGACTCTGGACCTCGGACATGACGTCACGTCCACACTTCAAGCGTTCTATTATGTTTTGCGCTGTCCGAGTCCGGAGAAAAAAACTGGACGCCACCCGGAGAGCTGTTGTAATGGTAGCACTGTCCGAGTACCAGGCACTTACATTAAAAAAATATGACGACTACACCATATCACAAACGCAGCCATTTGAACTTGAAAATGTTCACTTTATTTCATGTTAAATCTTCTAGCAACGCTAGCAACGTTAGTAATTGCACTCACAACAACAACCGATTTCCATACCTACAGGGGACGGAGTAATACGAGTGATTATAATCGTCATTTATAATACCAAAGGCTCAAAAACAATGAAAACAATTCATACTTAAGTCACACAGGGCTGCAGCCATCTTGAATTCCGAAACGGAATTCTTGCTCGGTGTCCTACGGCTGTCCGACGTCCGAGAGGAAAAATCCGAGGAAACGGGGCGTGTTGCTAGGCAATGTCCTGTCGTCCGACTTCGAATTTTTGAGACGAACTGAATAACAGAACGCACCATTACGCTGAAAACTCTGAAAACTTGATTTTTTTCTCACACAGTAATTTTTATTTTGGGGGGACTATACACTATACATATCGTCTCTATCCAAATATGTATTGTTGCATTTTTGTATTGCGATATATTGTGGCACTGATATATTGTTACACTATATTGTTGCATGATTGGAGAACACAAGGATATATTTTAAAATATTTTCATTTTTTATCCTGGTTCCAATGTTGTTTTGACCCCATTTCTGTAAATATCTTCTTTTGTGTGCCACAGAAGAAAGATAATCATACAGGTTTGGAATGACATGAGAATGGAAATGATGACAGAATTATTATTTTTGGGTGAACAATGCCTTTAAAGTTATTGCACCTGATTTTCTTTCTTATTGCACTTTTTGGTCTCATTGCGCATGTTATTCCAAAAAAAAACAAACTTTGTGGCTCTTGACATCCATTACACACAAGCATTAAGTTGGTGTCGTTTTCACAGGCAAGCAGCACTCATATTTTCTTCAGAAAATGTAAAATTTTCATTTTTAAATAGCAATCTGACTTGATTTGTGTCTTACGGCAAAGTAATGAGAAGTGAACTTGTATTGCCCTCACACAAATTCTGCTTTTACCCTTTGTGCACTGCACATCTCTGCAAGTGTTCTCTTTTCTTTTCCAAAACACGCTGTTTATTTTGCATTAATATTAAAGCAGTTGCACTGACTTTAAAGGATATCTGAACCGAAGAGCCAATGACCGTCACCGTATTGCTTCAGAAAACCTGTCATCTGGCTTATCTCTACAATAAGTCCAGTCATATTGCCCTGATTTTATGGCAAATGCCGTAATATGTCCGTAACCACACAACGAGGCACTGGCGAATACATTAATCTCCACTCTCCTCCATTTCGTTTCACTGCTGACATAGCTATTTACTGACAGTTAGTGGTATTACGGCATTAATAATGGAAAAGATGCCATCCATCGCACCATCACTGAAAAGGCTAATGGCAGCAAACTGCATATTTGGAGGATTTCATGTTTCATGTAATGCCACAGCACAAGAATCAAAAAGAATTTGTGTGCATGCAAATACATTTATCAACTGCTAATGATGGAACATAAGATAAAAAATGATTATTTTTATTTAAAAAATAACATTTGTGCATGCTTAATAGCAGAATAGCTCTTCATTTTTGAGAATGCATGGTAAAAATCCTGTTTACATTGTAATAAATTGACTTTTTGAGCCACGAACAAAGACATTTTGAATCTACATAACATGATATTAAATCAACCATGTTCCACCTGTCCATTTGTCTGAGCAAACTGCTTCATATTGATCAATGTTGATGATTGGTTTAAAGGATTGTTGTTTTTCCTCTTGACTTTTTGTGTTGTTGCTGATTGTGCTCGTTGGTTTTTAGCATTTAGTTGTGTCATGAGTGTACATTAATGATGTCTGTACTTCGTCACTATTGAGGTTTGTGTGTTAAAGGGATAGTTCACTTTGAAATTATTATTTTTTTTTTAAAGTTTTAGCTTACCTCAAGGGCATCCAAGATGTAGATGTCTTTGTTTCCGCAGTATTTTCAATTTTGATATTTTTAGGTCAAACCGTTCTTGTCTGTCAGTCATATAATGGAGGTCTATGGTCACCACCTCAAAGAGCATGCACAGAGAAGTCCAAATTAAACATGATTTAATGACTCGTAAATGAAAGTGCACATTGATGGCCTAAGACATGAAACGAGCGGTTTGTGTGAGAAAACTAACAGTATCTATATCGCTTTTACCTCTGTAACCACAGCCACGTCCAATCTGAGGGTGCCGGCGCTTTGTGGCTGTGGTTACAAGAGGTAAAAATGATATAAATAATGTCCGTTTTCTCAAACAAGCCTGCTCGTTTTGTGTACTTGCATTTACGAGTCATTAAATCATGTTTAATTTGGACTTGTGCATGCTCTTTAAGGTGGTGACCATAGACCTCCATTATATGACTGACCGAAGAAGACCGGTTTGACCTAAAAATTTCAAAATTGAAAATACTGCTGAAACAAAGACACTTACATCTTGGATGCCCTTGAGGTAAGCTAAAACATATCAAAAATGTATTTCAAAGTGAACTATCCCTTTAAGTGTCGAGGTTGATCTACCACTGTGGCATGTTGTATCTTTGTGTTAAATAAAGGATTTTCAGCGATGTATTTGTTTAGAAATTACATGACGGACAAATACCAAACATATTCTATTGTCTAACACTTTAAGGCTTGTTTGAGTTTGTCGTTTTCCTTCTTTTCAATGACTTACACAGGCCTTCTCAAGGGAATTTAGCTTGTTTAGCTAAGGACGGTCATTGGAGTATCTTTAGCCATGCATTGAATGTTGAATAGACACAGATATAATTTTAACTTTGGCCTTTATTTTTTGCATAAGCCTTTGAGGCTTGATTCTGATCATTATTTTCAATGATATTCCTCTTGAAGAAGTAATAGAAATATCGTTACTGTCTGACTCGGCTCTGGTTGTTCAAGAGGAGAGAATAGAAAGCTACAAAACGCCCTCTCAGCTCGCTCTCACAGTTAATGCTGCGCTGGTGCTTCTCATGCCAAGCGAGAGGAATAAACAGCAGAAAGCAGACAAGAGAAAATGCAGACAGGACCACAAAGGGCAGAGCCTCTCAAGCCAATTAAATGAGAGAGAATGGCACACAGACAGGAAATTTCCTCTGACCTCCCTGCCTTCCTCTGAAAGGTTACAGAGATGCAAATGTGGCCTCTGTGGAGAATATTGATAATCACGCTTGCCTTTTGTTGGTCTGTGTGGTTTCTGTAATGGGCCCAGGAGAGACTGGACTTTTTAGATGTCATTTCATGAATGCAGTTCAGGTAATTAGAGTGATTTTGCAGAAGGTTTACATGATAATTACATGTGCAGAAAATGGAATATCACAAATTAGATCTCCTTAATATCTTAATTTGTTTCTCCGGTGGCAGATGAAGACTTTAAAGTGTCCTGCTTCTCAGGTTTTTCCTCTTAAAGGGATAGTTCACTTTAAAATTAATTTTTGGTATGTTTAGCTTACCTTAAGGGCATCCAAGATGTAGGTGTCTTTGTTTCTGCAGTAGTTTCAATTTTGATATTTTTTAGGTCAAACTTTCTTGTCTGTCAGTCGCATAATGCAGGTCGATGGTCACCACCTCAAAGAGCATGCACAGAGAAGTCCAAATTAAACATGATTTAATGACTCGTAAATGTAAGTACACATTGATGGCCTAAGACACTAAACGAGCGGTTTGTGTGAGAAAACGAACAGTATTTATATCGTTTTTTTACCTCTGTAGCCACGAAGCGCCCTCACCCTCAGATCACATGGACGTGGCTGTGGTTACAAGAGGTAAAAATGAGATAAATACTGTTCGTGTTCTCACACAAACCGCTCGTTTCGTGTGTACTTATTTATGAGTCATTAAATCATGTTTAATTTGGACTTCTCTGTGCATGCTCTTTGAGGTGGTGACCATAGACCTCCTATTATATGACTGACAGACAAGAACGGTTTGACCTAAAAATATCAAAATTGAAACTGCGGAAACAGACACCTACATCTTGGATGCCCTTGAGGTAAGCTAAAACATGTCAAATATGAATTTCAAAGTGAACTATCACTTTAAGAAAAATACTCACATTAACAATGTCCCAAAATGCACTCCAGGTATGCCAAGATACCTAAGCCTCCAGACTAAAGTCAAAATGAACTCAGTTTAATCAAATTCTGTCCTAAGTCAAATTATCTTAGCAATCCACATTTGATTCGTTGCTCTATACTAAACCTGAGAAAACAAAGTTTTGTTGCTTTGGTAACAAACAAATATGCAAACAGACAGCCAGTTGTTGCGATCAATTCGCTCACCAGTTCTGTGATAATGTATGCAAGTCAATATATTTAAATGAGTCATCTGCATAAAGTCAAAAGCCATTTGAAAGAGCATAATTTTCATTTAATCAAGCTCCCTTTAGATGTTGTCAGATTTTGCTAAATAGCTATAACAAGCATCTAAAAGGAGTCTTTAGAGAAATCAAAAACGGCTTAGTGGGAGTCTACATAAAGACAAATCTGCATTGATCAGAGCCCACTGTAGCTCCTTTTGAGCTGGATATAGGTGAAATGAAAAGAAGGCAATTATAACTGCGCTTTGTATAATGTTGACATAATGCAGAGTATTAATTCCGTTGTAGCAATGAACAGTATGTGTGTGTGTGTGGACTGAGTTATATTGTTGATGTTTGCATAGTGACTGAGCACAAAAGAGAAGTCAGAGGTCACAGATTTGAGCCATTCACTAGGAAACCATGGCAACGGTCACAGTGTAGCAGCTGTCAGGTAATGACATTCACTGACTGGTGTGTATCTTTGTGTAGAGGGGGAGGGTGGTGTGTGTTTTTACACAAATCATTCATCAACTGAGAGTGACGTATGCCTCTTTAAGTACCACACCATTACTGTATACAAAGCACCATATGCATCACATTAATGTATACATCCTTTACCAATTTAATATGATTACAATAGTTTTCACTAAAACACCATATTTACTACAGTTATTGTAACTGTAAGGCAATTAGTTATTTGGTTTTTGCAATCACTGTCACTACAATAAATAAACACTAGGGCTGTCAAATGATTAATCGTTATTATTCCATTTAAAATAAAAGTTTGTGTTTACATATGTGGGTGCATTGTGTATTATTATTTTATATATATATATATATATATATATATATATATATATATATATATGCACACACACACACACACATGCTTGACTATATTTAAGAAATATTTTCATGTATATACTGTATATAGATTTATGTATAATTTATATATATAAATATAAATATATTTTATATATAAATATATTTTTTTCTTAAATATACATGCATGTGTGTGTATATACACACAAAATAATTATACACAGTGCACCCACATATATTATTTAAACACAAACTTTTATTTTGGATGCGATTAATCGTTTGATTAAATCATTTGAATTATTAAGTCTATGATACAATGAATTTAATATTTTTAGTGATATATGCTTTTTATTTTAAGTTAACGCTCAAAAGTGAGTTTATTAAAGTGAATGAAAATAAACTTATGTGCGACTAAGTTAAATTAATTATTAAATTATTTTACTTACTATAAGCCTTACATTTCTGCACAATGGTAACGATCAAAACTTCAAAATAATAGAAATTCTTTCAAATGTCAAACATAACTGAACATTAAACATTGACTTACTCAAAAAAAACTTAATTTCAATATTTCCTTTCCATTAACAGCCATGTGCAAAGCATGCTGGGAACTAACAATGGTGTCTCTAAATTAAACCGCATAATTGAGGTAATTCTCCTAAAATAAATTGGCAGCCATTTTCCCTTAATTTTATCAGTTTAATCGGTTCTCTCAATTTCAAGCCTCAAAATTTTGTAAGTTTCCTTTAAAAAAAAGGAAATGCATCTCTTGATTTTATTAGTGAAATGTTCTCAAATATTTTCACTAAACCACAGTTTTCTTAATAAAATATACACAATATTTTTAAGTATCACCTTAATTTGTTTTAATGAAAATTACAAGATCCATGATTTATTTTTTACAGTGTACAGTATTTGCATTGTTTGAATACCATTTAATTTATTTATGATTTCAAAGTAGCACAACTAATAGTATAGGGGTGCGTTTATTGCATGATTACCATAGTAAAGGGGGATGAAAATGAAAGGACAAACTAAAATAGTTATTATTTTAAGTGCATATTCATACATTTCGATTTAATTTAAAAATCAAGCATGCATTATCGAATATTTGTGGTTTGAAGAGAGCCTAGAGACTTAAGTCAGCATGGATGCTATTTAATTGGATGCAAATGAAAATGAGGCTGTGAGGGGTGGAAATACAGTCAGTTCAGGATGCTGTACTGCAGATTGTTGAGCTGTTGAAACATTGATTTAGTGCATACATTTAGTGAATAAAAACTTATCTTGGAAATTACACTTGGCCTGGAACCTTTAAAACTGTTTATGCTGACTAAAGTGTACTGAAAGTTCCTCAAGGCAATCTATTGAGGCAAGAAGACATCAAGGTCTGTCCAAATCCAGTGTTTTTAAAGGTTGCTTCGCTGCCTGTGATATCTTATAATCCTGTCTGTGCTAGTGAAAAAAAAAACATTGTTTTTATCATCATCTTATAGAATGGAAGCATATTTCATTAACTTGAGGGGAAAAAATCTACTCTGTATTTCTGAATTAACGAGTTAATTATCTCAGAATTATGAGATCTTTTTCACTGAAAAAAGTCTTTGCTCTTGTTTTTCTGAATTAATGAGTTAATATGTCAGAATTATGAGATACATTTTTCTTGAAAAACATTTTTCACTCTGTTTTTATGAATTAATTAGTTATTTTGAGATAATTAAGTCAGTTAATTCAGAAAACCAGAGCTAAAAACTTTTTTCCATGAAAAATGATCTTGTAATTCTGAGATAATTAACTCTAATTCAGAAAAACAGAGTAGATTTTTTTCCTCAGTGCAACAATACGCTTCTATAGAAGCTTGTTTCCGCCACTGAATAAAAAAAAATTATAATTGCGACTTTTCATTCTCACAATTGCGAGATATGAAGTCAGAATTGTGAGAAAATAGTCGCAATTGCGTGTTATAAAGTCAGAGAATTGCCGAGATATACATTTAGAATTGCGAGATATAAAGTTAGAATTGCGTAATATAAGTCGCAATTGCGAGATATAAAGTCACAGTTGCGACACAGAAAGTCGCATTGCGAGATATAAAGTCAGAATTGCGAGATATAAAGTCAGAATTGCGTGGATATAAAGTCATAATTGCGAGATATAAAGTCAGAATTGCGAGATATAAAGTCAGAATTGCGAATATAAAGTCAGAATTGCGTGATATAAAGTCAAGAATTGCGAGATATAAAGTCAGAATTACGATGATATAAAGTCGCAATCTGCATGTAATAAAGTCAGAATTGCGTGATATAAAGTCAGATTTTCGAATATAAAGTCAGAATTGTGAGATATAAAGTCAGATTTGCGAGATATAAAGTCAGAATTGTGAATATAAAGTCAGAATTGTGAGATATAAAGTCAGAATTGCGTGATATAAAGTCAGAATTGCGTAGATATAAAGTCAGAATTTCGAGATATCAAATCAGAATTACGAGATATAAAGTAAGAATTGTGAGATATAAAGTCAGAATTGCGAGATATAAAGTCAGAATTGCGTATATATAAATCAGAATTGCGAGATAATAAAATCAGAATTGCGAGATATAAAGTCAGAATTGTGTGATATAAAGCAGATTTAGTTTTAATTCATTAATTTTGTTTTAATTACTTTTTTATTTTTTGATTTCAAAAACCAGTTAAAAATCAAAGTATTATGTAGCGATACCCTCATTTAAGTATCCTCAGATGAACCGTACATCTCTTTTTTTTCAAATTGAGTCAAAATAGGATTCTATATAGAACTCAACTGAACCTTTTTTTTCTGAGAGTGCAGCTTGGAAGTCAGTCTGACTCATGAAGTACAGTCAAACAAAAATGTTGTGTGTGAAGTCACTGATTGACTGAGCAGAAAGGTTTCAGACACAGGCTACACTCCAGCCAAGAGGAAAAGATTGTATGTTCATCCTTTATCCAGCAGCTCACCAGCACACCATCTGGACTCTGACAGTCTTTATCGTTCAGCTCCCTCAGTTCATGCGAGGCGACTGATAACAGGTTTCCCCAATCAATACACAACATGCACCCGCAGACCTTCTCAGGCACTGTTTTCATCAGCTATGATTCTGTGAAATAACTTCTTTTTTAATTATGTCTTTACCCCCAGGCTCCGGTGGAAATCATAACTTGTCCACTCAGAGGTCAACAAAGCCAGGGAATCCAAAAGCTACACTTGTCCACAAGTGGATGGAGCCATTCAATTTGTGTCAACGTCTACATGTACCTGGACTCAAGACACAGGCATTTAACAATAGGTAGGCCTATTGCAACTTATTTCTATTTATCTATTTATTATATTTCTAATATATTGCTATTTATCTATATGATAAAATGAAGTAAAAGATGGGTAAGAATAGTCTTGCTGTCAGTTGGTTGTTGACTGGAGTAGCGTCTAGAAATCGAGATCACATGTTCCTGATCCCGGTCTCCTGACCTTCATGTGGCTCCAGCTAAACACATTCCAAGAATCATGCAGAAGATAACTGTAACAGCACAATGTGAGGTCTTTTCAGCTAAACGTTTAATACCATCTGGTCTGTCCCCCCTACCATGCATCTGTTAGGGGGAAACATTGCATGCATCATGTGATATGTGACTTTATACACACTCATTCATGCAGATCAGCTGCAAATGAACTCTTTTTATATGTACATAATTTTTGTCATTGCATGCCTGCTCTTGCAGTATTTTTAGCAAAACTATTCTTTTACCTTTTTATTTTACTTTCTGCAGTCTGGACTTTTAATTATAGCTATAATTATGTAAGCAATAGGGGAGCGCGGGGCACAACGTAACGTGAGGATAGTTGTAACAAACTTGTTTTAAATACTTAAACATGTGCTAGCATGACGAAACTTGGTGTATTTACTAGTTGCCATTTCAACACTAAAAAAAAATGCGCCAAAATCTTTGTAAGATATCACTGACACTGTATTTAACCATACAGCAAAAGTACATTTCTTACTTAAGTAATTTTTTTAATCTCTATTTTTTGTGTTTATTTATACTTAGACAAATCTGATATTATTTTTAATCTCCAATTTGTTGTTTAACAGTTGATATAGTTCTTTAATGCTTCGCTGAACTAGCAGAAGACACTAGCAGGGTTTAAACCCCAGTTGTGCAGTTGGGGCATGTTGTCACACTGCGTTACAATATGCCCCTATTAGAAATATGCTATTATATTCTATACCTTTATGAATTATATTGAGAAAACACGAGAAACATATAAATAAAGACTGAGAGTCAATGTTCAGAAATTATTCATTATTATTTTGTTCCGAACTATGGTTATTTGGTTTTCCGGTGTGTTTGTTGTTCAACAACAACAAAAAAGTTTATTTTTAATTATTAAAATTTTTTAAAAAGTTAATTTTATTAAGAAAATATTTTGGTTTGACTTGTATATATATATATATATATATATATTTTATTAGATCAGATTAGATCAGCATTTTAAGCTGTCATATGGTGATGTTACAGTGTGCCCCTCACATGTTACAATGTACCCCACCTATGGGGCATGTTGTCACATTTCACTTCCATTCTTTCAGGGTAAATCAAGAAAAAAGTATACACTATATCAATAAAACAAAACCACATAATTGTACTAGACATGTGGTAAATTAATGTTGGTAAAAAATTGCTTTTATAAAATGGTTACCACAAAATAAAAATATTAAAGTTAAAAAAATATGTATTAGTGCAACTTTCGTGAAGTAAATTCACTAAAAGCCTTCCTTCCGCTAGAAAAAAAATAGTCCCTGACCGTGAACAGCAACAACGTTCCAATGTGTATTATGCATGAAAGCTCAAATAAACACATAACTGCAGTGTTGCGCAGTGATACATAGAACTGTTGGGGTCATGTATTTTATCGTGAATAAAGCACAGCTATTGACCAATTAGAATCAAGGATTGGATCTAACCATTTTATAATTTTCATTATAGCATTATGCATAGTGATAAACAAATTAAGATTAGGGAAATAGTTCCATGCCATTTCTAATTATTGCATCATTGCATTTAAAGAAAATATCTGATAAAAATGTTTGTTTTTTTATTTGCTTTATACTTTTAGCCTATATGCCTGTAATGTTCGACTATGCTTCTGGTTTTGCTTTTCGGATCTTTCTGTGTTTTTGGCTAAATCTCTCAAGTATTCCCTCCAGTTAGCCAGATAACCTCTGTTCCTTGAGTGTCTCAGCCATGAAATTCTATTAAGATTTCAGATTAGGGAGAATTGTGATGGTGAACATGGATGAAATTCTTTTGGGACATTGAAGAGCCTCAGAATCCATGACCTCCAGAAATGAGAGAGAAGGATATATGGCTTTGTCATAGACATTTATTCAGGACTCTTGTGGATCAAAACTGCGGTACACTGCGGTCTTCGTGTGATATTGATTAACTACATAAAATTATATAAATACACTTTTCTAACCCCCATATCCTGAATTTTGTGATCATTCACATGCATTCATAAATACATTTTAGGGTCTTGATGTTTGTCAATAAGATGAAATATTTAATCCGGAAAGGACAAAACAAATAATAATGAATGAACCCAAAAGGTTGCATTTAGAACCTTTTTCCTGGTTACAAAGAACCCTAAAAGGTTCTTATTATTGAACCCTTAAAAATGGTTCTATAGAACCTTTTAGGGGTTCCAAATACCAGGCGCTGATAGAACCTTTTCTTCTAAGAGTGTAGATTTAACCAGGCAGACAATCATAGCAGTTGTACTAGATGACAGTGCAAGTATGTGAAGGAAATGTCTTTTCTATTAATTCCGCCCCTCATATAAACTTTCTGCTTGCGCTGGTCAAAATAAAGGCTATACCTATATTGATTCCTTTAAAAGCTTAATATTAGTCTGGGAATATTTTTATAGGGTATGTGTGGTTTAAAGGTTCTGCTGATGGCAAGGTTTTGTTTGAACGAGTCATTAAGGGATACAGTGCTTTCTTTTAGTGCATCCATATGGATTTGCAAGTAGTTATTAAGCCCACCTCAATAAACATTTCTTTTTTATCCACATCCAAAAGAAACCAAAAATTTAACTCAAAGAAAAGAGTTTTGGGGCTTTTCAGATTGAAATTGTTTACCCAGATCCAATGGATTAATGTGTTGGCTTGGGTTGTTTTATTCTATGTTTTGCGTGTATTTTAAGCTTTACTCTCGGTTATTATAGTGCTATTTAAATGATTGTAAACACAAGTTTCCTAGTCAGAAATTAGACATGAATGCCCTCTCAAGTCCGGATTTACTACTGGGAAATAAATTTGATACCTGGATTTCTGTGTTGGTGTGCAGGGCCATGAATTTTTAAACGTGGCGGAGGGGAAAACGATTGCTGCTGTGACTGCTTTTCTTTATTATTGTCATTAAAGTCGTACATATTTACATATTTGAACATCCGTTTGAAGCATGTTGAATGTTTTATACACATCGAAAAAAGCCTATATTTGACTGAAATTATAGAATTGTTGGCATTTTTTTTGTTACATTTTATTCAAAATGAACTATCTTCAATACATTTTGGCTTTACAGGAGTAGTTCACATTTGCTGATAATTTACTCACCCCCATGTCATCCAAGATGTCCATGTCATTCATTCGAACGAATGAACGAATTGACTCGGAAAAGATTTGTTCATTTTGATGAACAAGTTCTGAACAGGGCAACAGAGCAAGGCGAGCATTTGAGCTTATAAAACTTAAACTTTTTATTTGATTTTTTTTTAAATGACTGATCGTTTTGCTTGATAAGACCCTTATTCATCGTCTGGAGTCGTTTAAAGCCTTTCTAACAGTTTGCAGTTTGCACTGAAACTGTCTTTGGACCTTGAACCGTTTGGTTCCCATTGAAGTCCATTATATGGAAAAAAATCCTGGAATGTTTTCATCAAAAACCTTAATTTCTTTCCGACCGAAGAAAGAAAGAAATAGACATCTTGGATGACATGGGGGTGAGTAAATTATCAGCAATAGTTTTTTTAAAAGTGAACTACTCCTTTAATAAGATTTATCCCAGTTTATAGGGGATATACTAATTTAAATGAATCATTTGATACAATGCACTTTTTGTGCACAGACATGCTTTTACATTTTATTTACATAAAAAAACCCAACTCTGCATTTGATTACAGCTTATTAATTAATTTCTGTTATTGCATAATTGCACTGTTGACCCTTATATTGCACTTTAACCCATGCTTAAACATTCCCATACCACCAAACCTGTCCCTAACCTTACCCGTATCACACCTCAATATAAGTGTTTTGCAATACAATGAACACAATATGAATCATATACTTCATTTTTTTATGTAATTACATAGCAGTTAAAGACACCTAATATTAAAAAGTGACAATAAGATCTCAAGAAAAAGGCAAGAATAAACCTGGTGTTCTCCTATTCTTTCAGACAACCAAGCACTTGAATATGACAATATAGACAGGTGATTGCTCTGACTCTAAAATGTTGGGTTGTTCAACCTAACTTTGGGTCAAACATGGACAAACCCAGCCATTGGGTTAAATTTTAAAATATTTTTTTTTAACCCAGTGTTTGGATTTGTCCATATTTGACCTAAAATTGGGTTGAAACAACCCAGAATTTTTTTGAGTGCACAATTTTTTTAATCTCTTATTTGTGTTCCAAAGAAGAAAGAAAGTCACACAAGTTTGATATGTAAGCAAAAGATGACAACATTTAATTTTTTTGAGAGAAGTACTGGACCAGTAATTAGACTGGTAACATAGAACAATCTATCTGTCGATTAAAGGGTTAGTTCGGTATTTTACACTTAAAGCCCTGTTTTAAGATAGTTTCTGATGAAATAGAACAGTTAAGACTGAAATGTGGACAGAAATGATTCATGAGAAACGATCCTAAAACAGGGCTGTAAGTGTAAAACTAACCCTTTGACAAAAGTTTGCTGTGCAATTGCAGATGTGACCTACTGAGATAACCAACAGTAAGTGCCCTACCGAAGGGCAAAACGGTGATTGAGCAGGAAATGGTTCATAGCAGCCCCTCAGTGTTCTTCTAGCCTGCAGTGTTTGTGTCAGACCCCGAACCGCGAGACCACTATCATTTCAGAGCATATCGAGTCAAGTCACCCTCATTTATATAGTGCTTTTACAATACAGATTGTTTCAAAGCAGATATAACAGGAAATGAATGCATGAAGGGATTGTTTTGGCTGCACATCAGCTCTAGAAGAAAGTCATTGTTCTAGCGTAAGTACATTTTTAATTGGTTGTGGCCAGTGTGCGAAATACCCATCAATTACCCTGCAATATCGCAACTAATTTTGTCTATGCAGTATATAAACAAATGTAATAGTCTGTTTATTAATGTTTTTACTGTGTAAAAATGTGTGCAGTTTTTGGAGGATTTATTATATATTTTACATTTATATAAATAAAGAAATTTAAAACAATTATACAAAACAGCTTTTTTATATAAAAAACAATTTAACCCAAATTTCTAAATTTAATTTATGGTGATAACATGGATCATCTGACATGTGTTTAGTGTAAAAAAGTTGCCCATCTTTTGGGAAGCTTTTTGCTATTTGACTGACTGAAAGATATCTTTTCACAAGTTTTAGTTGGATTCATATCTAAATATTATTCATATAATGAACTTATAATAATAAATAATACATATAATGATAAACAATTATAATAAAAAATGAATATTTGGCAGATTTAGCCTTTTTTGTTAATCAAACCTGAAAAATATATTTACAAAGAGAAAAGTTATGTTTTTAGAGTTCATCATTTTTTTTCTTGCTAGCCATTTTTAGTGACTTCCCAAAGTTTCTACTGTTTGGCGCATATGGCTAATTTGCATAGTATGTGCACTGGCTGACTCCGCTTTGCAAAAAAAAATAAACACATTTGTGATTGTGAATAAATGTTTTTATTCTGAATACTGGACATGGTGAGCTTAAAAACATTTTAAAAACATTTAAAAAAATTATTATTTATTTTTTTTTGATAAAATTTGAGACCCCTTGAAATTTTTTCTTTTGAGGCTTTCATGGGTATTTCGCACACTGGCTGTGGCCTATTTTAATGCAGACAAGGATGAAATGAGTAAAATCACATATCTCAGCCACTCCGCTCACCAGGAACCGCTCTAGGAAGTCGTTGGTGTTCTCATTTGCAGTAATTAGACCCATCCTGAGATAGTTCATCAGGGATCGTCTCTCACCGAATCATCTAGACATCGACATCCTCCTCCACCTGTCTGGACCGCAGGAAGCTCTCCGGGTAGCTGTCAAATGCAGCATTTCATACGCTATACGAGTTGCACTATGCCCTCGTTCGGTATCATACCTTCTTCAACGACGGGGGCGGTAAGTTCTCTCCGCCTCAGGGCCCATATCATCTCTGTCACGGGGCCGTACCTCCCCCCACGGTGGAGCTCATGCAGTATTGATGGAGCAGTAGTGCTTTACGGGGACACTGTAATTACGTCCCTTCATAAGGCCAATTTTGGCTGGGTGGGCTCATAACCTTTCTTGGCTGTATGTGCATCAGGGGGCCCATGAGACAGAGTTCATTAGGGCCTGACACCGCACTAGACGGGGAGTAATGGGCCGAGGCGAAGCGTGCTGTTTATCTTAGGCCATAGAGGCTAATGACGGGGCGTACGGTGTGTGTGTGCGTGCGTATTGAGCTGGCCTTGGGGGTGGAGAGATTCCATTAATAGGCAAAAGGCGTGGGACACCACTTTCTTTATTAGAGCTTTTGAAGCTGGATGATTGCTCACAGCTCTGCATACAGCTGGGGGCTTTTTTATTTATTTATTTATTTATTTATTTATTAATGTCCCATCCGTACATAGGCGACGGCGCTGCATGCTCTTCCAAAAATGTGCTTTGAGGGCAGTGATAAACAAATATCATATATGACATGAATGTGACATTTAACTGGCATTCCCTAATATACTGTCATACATTTCACCACCAACAATAGTTAAAGTAAACACACTTATAACAATTACACAGTACACTGTAAAAGGAATATGCTTTATCTAATCAATAGAATTGTGGCAACAGATTACAAGCAATATTATTCATTAAATTTAACAAATTAGAATTGAGTAATAATTAATCAAATTATTCCTTAAAAGTTTACACCAAAAAATGTAACAAACATATCTCACTAACAGACAGACGTCAAAGATTAATTAAGAAAAAGAGAATACCGTAATTTTAAAACAAACCTAAAATCGAACACTGATCACCATAATGGTGACTTAAATGTATGTTTTTTTTGGTTGTTGTTTTACTCATTTTAAATGGTTAACTTTTAAGGAATTAATTTGATTAATTATGACTTAATTCTAATTTGTTAGATCTAATTAATAATATTGCTTGTAATCTGTTGCCACAATTTTTTTTTATTAGATAAAGCATATTCATTTTTACAGTGTAGGCTTTCACTTCTTAAGAAGGAAATTCCATGCTTTAATTAGAGAAATTAAGTGTTTTACAGTAAGTTTAGGTTTGTGTGTAAACTAATTGTCATTGTTGACATGTTGGTTATAGGGTCTTCTGGGTAGTTTCTAGGGTGTTCTGAATGGTTGCTTATGTTGCTAAATCAATATTATGTAGAAACGTTTGCCCCCTTTTGAAATAAAATGAAAAGTGTATAAAAATGACATTTTTACAGTGTTAAAAAGTTTTGGGTCAGTAAGTTTTTTTATGTTTTTGAAAGAAGTCTCTTAAGCTCACAGAGACTTTTATTTGATCTAAATACAGTAATAGAAACAGTAATATTGTGAAATATTTAAATTTAAATAAATGTTTTTAATTTGAATATATTTTAAGATGTAATTTTAATTCTTGTGATGCAAAGCTGAATTTTCAGCATCATTACTCCAGTCTTCAATGTCACATGATCCTTCAGAAATCATTCATGCTGTGCTCAATAAACATATCTTATATATCTTATAAATATACATTTTGAAACCTCCTCTTAAATATTTTTGTGGAAACCGAGATAAAATTTGGTCAAGATTCATTGATAAATTAAGTTCAAAAGAACAGCATTTATTTGAAATGTATTTTTTGTAACAATTTAATTGTCTTGATGAATAAAAGTATTTATTTATGTTTGTACGTATGACCTCCAAACCTTTGAACAATATTCATATACAAAATATATTGGACTCAATATTGGCAGGTAAGGGAAAAAAAAAAAAAAAAAAAAAAAAAAAATATATATATATATATATATATAATGTATAAAATCTAAAATTATATTATATTCAGAAATCATAAAATTCTATAATATTGTGAAATAAAAAATGCAATAAATCACATCCCCCTAAACAACCCCTTTTCATCCATCTTCATCATCAAAAGTCTTCTGAAAGACAAAATGCAATTAAAACTCATTAAAGGGAACTAAATGACAATAATATATTCATAAATGAAAAGAAAAGCCCTAGCAGAGCAAACAATTGGCCTCAATCAGTCAAGTGAAGCCATATCATCAAAATGTCAATGGTGTTGAATAACAAATGCACTGCAGCTGTTGCTTAGGACAGAGGGTAATGGTTTCGATAGACCAACGGGCACGGAGACCCACGCAAATGTGTTGATCTGATGCATGGAGGCAAACGCAGGAAATGGAAGAGGGTTTGGACAATTAATAAACACAGGTCTCAAATGGACTTCTGGCGATCGCCGAGGGACCAGCTGAGACCGAGTAGTGCTAGTAGCTCGTTTAGTCGATGCAAATTTTTCATGCGTTACTCTCTGCTGCACTCCATGGGTGTGCACTAACATGCCGAGGAGGCTGTCAAAAACCTCGCTTTGATCACGCAGCAATAGGCCCCAACGGTAACATCACAGCAGAGCAGCAAAGCAGGCAGTTAGGGAAGAGGGTAATATTGCACTTAGCCAAGGACTGCTGTGCGTGTGTGTGTGTGTGTGTGTGTGTGTGTGTTCACTTGCTGGCCAGAGCCGAGATAGGAAGATCTTAAAGTAGGTTAGATCCAACACACACATGTTCTCCTGGAAAATCCCTTTACAAAATGCACCATCAAAGAGCGATAATCTCAGTCAGGACCTCTGACCCTGTTCAAACAGCCTCAACTACTGTGGCAACACTGTCCCCTTTGTCCATTTAAACCCTATTCTGACCTCAAAACAGATGTAGTGTATAGATACAGCTTGAGGTCATAGTGTTTACTACTTTCATATTTTGTTCTCTTTCTAGATATCTAGAATGAAGGTTTAAATATATATTCAAGCCCCATGCAACACAAAACAACACCAAGTAAAAAAATAACAAAGAAAACAATGTGATATGAAAGTGTCACAAAATATCAATGCTGTTCTGCTCTGTGTGCCGCACCCAATGTGACACTTTAACTCCGTGTCCCATGAAGGCAATTTCAAGGTTTCCTGGAATCTTCCACAGTAATATATAAGCTTTTTTTCTGAAATACAGTGTGCTGCCTCACTGTATACTACCTATATGGCCAACTGCCTTCTAAAGCAGCATCCAAACAGTCATGGAGTGTCTGAATTAAAATGCTCTACATTGGCAATACTTCTCTGCACATCAGTGCTGTTACATAGTGCATGGGAAACTCAATTTCTATTCTATTCTATTGTATTCCATTCATTTTGATTTTCAAAATGTGAGAGGAATACTAGTATCACTTAAAAAAAGAAGAAAATAGGGCACAATGTACTGAAATATAAAGGAATTTTCAGAGTTTTTTAGGTTTCTTAACTGTATTTTGAATTATGCATTGCATTTTTTTGGGAAAACTCAAATTTCCACAAAATTACTGGATAATGGCAGAAAATGACCAGGGGTGTGTTTCCCGTACAACTATGTAGTTCGCTGCTTTTCTACCATCAGTACGATGCATCGTAGAGAAATCAACTAGCTAGTTCGCGACTATTTCCGAAACCCATTGTCGCAAGTATCGCTCAACCTTGTTGGTTTCGCACGTGATGGAGTAATAACTACTTTTAATGAAACTGTTTGAGATCCAATTAACGCTAGATTTTTAATATATAAATTACAGACATGTCATCTGAGGACTATTTTTAATTGTTATTTTGCTTTATTACCAGACTCAATATTTGGCTTGTTCTTAAATAGTAGAGCACGTTCGCACATGCGCACTCTTCAAAATCGGTACTTTAAATCTTTTGACAAACTAAAAGACCGTAAATTACATTTGTAATTTAAAATTTCTAAATAAAAGGCGACGGTTGTACTTAATGTCAGCTTGCTTATTTTGCTCAAGATGAGGATTTATTACGTCCAAATGTGTTGCAATATAGAAACCACGCCTCTAACCACAGGTCGAGAGCTGGCGTTCACAACTTTGCGACGCTGTTTGCGATGTTCGCTGAAACGATTGTTTCGGGAAACACCGACTCGATTGAACTAAGCTGATAACGACGGAACTTGCGACCATAGTTGGCTAACGATGCTTTCGGAAACGCACCCCAGAACAGTTTCCGTTTTTATTTTTTACATAGCTGTTACACTTATAAGCATGCATTAATAATAAGCAAACATTCACATCTTTTTGAGGATTTGGTTGGCATTTAAAAAATTGTGAAAAAAAAAGTTTTTGTAAAGAATCAATGTTGATAAATATCACAATATTATTTTTATTTGTATTATATATTTTTATTGTCATGAAATTGATTGAATACATCTCACTGTGTTCGTTTAGCGCCAAACCGTGTAGAAAATGTGCCTTGTTAATGTTTTTAAAACTTGATATAACTTTGACTTGATAAACTTGATAACTTGATATTATATTTTTACAGTACATTTTACAGTGTTTTATTAAGTGCACTTAATATTTTAAATCTGATTGATGAGGGCTGGTTAAAATTAATGAAAATCCCCCTTTAATATCACGATACGGCTGAAAACTTATATATATACATATATATATATATATATATATATATATAGAGATTATTTTTTTAAATCCTTAAAGTCCCTGGTCTCTGTATGTTGTCTGTGTGGAAGAAAGCAATTCCATGGGAGAAAGTCATACAGGTTTGAATCAAGCAACATGAGGGAGAACAAATTATTTTGTAACAACTTCTATATTAAGCCATCTACAGTAATATTGTGCTCTTATGCTTGAACAGGTATGTTAATGCTTTCTTTGTATCATATTTTGGTAGAATTTAGAAATAGATTAATTACCATTATGTGACCACCTTGTCATTGATGTCATTGCGACAACATTGTTCATTTTGAGTCATATTGCATTTAAAATGTCAACTTAGATCCCAAACTATATGACAACATGAGATTAAGTCAGCAAGAGTTTTTTCAAATGTCAAAAGACAACCCACATTGCAGTTTTCTTTTTAATGATCTAGAAGAGATGTCATTGCTTTCTGTCATGATACAATTTCATTTGTTGCTGCTGTTGAATAGCTGTCAGGTTTAACAAAATTAGAGAAAAAATGTAATTTACTCTCCATCCTATCTGAGCTATCGTTGTTGCAGAACACGTTAAATTGGAAACCTCAAAAGTACCAAGCTGTCATGTGTGGCTATTCCCTCTAGCATGGCTGGACTGGGATCTTATGATTGTCTTATGATTGCATCGGATCCTGATGGCTACGGGGAAAGTGGTGTCGGCAATAGGATGATTATTTCAGCTTGGACCAATGGGGAGCAGGTGAAGACCTAGAGTAATTAATATCTGTCTTTTCAAGCCTGTATTTTGGCACTCAGAGCCTCTGCTTGGAGAAATCAAGAGAATGAGGGTATTGTCTTTGCCTGTGGGAACGTGCTACACTAATGCATGGCAAGACAACACACATGCGAGTGTGTCTACTCTGCTTTGTCGATTTCAATTTTGGGCCAAGAATGTGTACCTTGCTAATTCCCCTTAGCTTCTTTTCGCTCAGCATTCACTTTGAGTGGACTGTGACACACACAATGCCCTGTTTAGCATATGAGAACCAAACACCAGAGCACTAAGATGCTCACTTTCAGAAAAAAAAGGTACAAAAGTTGTCACTTGGGCTGTGCCTTTTCAAAAGGTACACTTTTGTACCCAAAGTCTGCATATTGATACCTTATTGGTACATATTAGGGCCTAAAATGTAAATATTAACACCTAAAATTTACATATTAGCTCCTGAAATGTACATATTAGCACCTAAAATGTACATATTAACACATAAAATGTACATATTAGGACCTAAAATGTACATATTAACACCTAAAAATTGTAGGTGTTAATATGTAAATTTTAGGCTAAAATGTACATATTAACACCTAAAATGTACATTAACACCTAAAATGTACATATTAACACCTAAAATTAACATGTTAGCATCTAAAATGTACATATTAGCACCTAAAATTTACTTATTAGGAACTAAAATGTAAATATTAACACCTAAAATTTACATATTTGCTCCTGAAATGTACATATTAGCACCTAAATGTACATATTAGCACCTAAAATATACACATTAACACATAAAATGTACATATTAGGACCTAAAATGTACATATTAACACCTAAAATGGACATATGAACTCCTGAAATGTACATATTAGGACCTAAAATTTACATATTAACACCTAAAATGGATATATTAGCTTCTGAAATTTACATATTATCACCTAAAATGGACATATTAGGACCTAAAATGTAAATATTAACACCTAAAATTTGCATATTAGCTCCTGAAATGTACATATTAGCACCTAAAATGTACATATGTAACACATAAAATGTGCATATTAGGACCTAAAATTTACATATTAACACCTAAAATTAACATGTTAGCATCTAAAATGTACATATTAGCACCTAAAATGTACTTATTAGGAACTAAAATGTAAAATATTAACACCTAAAATTTACATATTTGCTCCTGAAATGTACATATTAGCACCTGAAATGTACATATTAGCACCTAAAATATACACATTAACACATAAAATGTACATATTAGGACCTAAAATGTACATATTATCACCTAAAATGGACATATTAACTCCTAAATGTACATATTAGGACCTAACATTTACATATTAACACCTAAAATGGACATACAGTGGTTACTCAACCAGAATAATACTTTTACCGCCGTCGCTCCGCGGCGGTGAAATTCGGATCTGTATTTGCTGCCTTTTACCGCTAAGCGGCGCTACAATCACAGACTTTGAAATGTGTCCGTTTATTCTCTCATTGCGTAATCTAACGCTGCGCCACGGCTCATTCAGAGCGATTGAAAGCTGGTAACAGATGAATTCAAGTGAAACATAAACAAATTCATAATCACAATACTGAAATTAAATTGAATGAATAGTAAAAACATTACAACATAAAACATTGCAACAGAATATATATATATTAGGCTATCAATGGGGCTAAGGAAGAGCATAAGACGAGACTTAATAGTGTTCAGACAGAAGCTCAGTGAGTAACGCAACAACATAAATCTCACTGCGCTTCAAGCGATCCGAGATCGAATCTCATTGTGGCCAATATACTGTTGGCCATCTTCATTTATGTTTTACCGTTCTTGATGCTTAAATATGTAACTGTTTATTAGCGAGTTCATTAACTGTTTATTTATTTAATGTCAAGCGTTTTGTTTAATTATCATCAATGCCACTTTAACGTAATTTTGCTAGATTCCATGTAGAGCCGCTGCACGACCAAACTGATGAGGGAAATGAAAATACTTTTTTTTAAAGCTGATCGCGTCAGAAAATGAAAATAATGATGCTCGTCTTTAATCTGCTAAATTATTGTTTTGTGAAGTTGACTGACAGTGATACCTGGCCATAGCAATGGGAGACTGATTTTGTTGACTTGACAGACTAACTAAGTAGTATTACTTTCAATATAAAAACAAATGAAAATGTAAAAGAACACTTAAATTGATTAAGTTTGAATCCCGAACAAACATGGTCTACTTTTTTATTATTAATGCAGAGAGATTTGTCAATAGTTCTAAAACTTTTTTACCCCCCTTTTTTTTGTCTAGCCTATATTTTATATTTATAAAATAAAATTACCATGCATTTCCATTTACATTAGGGACCATTTTATCCAACAAAAATGACTGAATTAACATCTGCATAATAATAATAATAATAATAATAATAATAAAAACACTATTTTTTTCTTGTAAAAACACATTTTTTTTATTTTTTCGTACCAGATCCGTACCGGTATCATCAACCATACCGATCTGGCCGCCCCTGACTCTGCATCATCAGCGACTCAATCAGCTCCGGAGTGGGAGAAGTGAACGGGAGTTCGGGATAACAGTTGCTAGTAGATCTTGTTGTGGCAGAAGGCGGCATACTTTCCCTGCTCTCTGCATCCCTGCACAGAGTACCCCTGGTCGGAGTTAGACAGTCTGAGGTTGGGGTGTGTGCACAGTTTAACCGTGTCCTCAAAGCCTCTGTTACCGCGGTCTGCGCCTCTCTTAGCTGCGTTACAACCGTAGAGTGGATCTCGATGAGCCCTCTGTGGGTAGATTGCATGTCAGCAAGGGATGCCTTTGCGTCTGCGTGTGCCTCTTTGCAGACACGCAGCTCACTCCTAAGGGCCTCCATCTCCTCAACATGTTTCGCTTTGCAGACGCGCAGTTGCTGTTTCAGTGCCCCAATCTCTGCGTCGCGCCTTTCCAGCTCAGGCCTTAAGTCCTCCAACACAGTCTGTCTTTGGTGTCCCATCACTTCTGTAAACAGGGTTCTTGCCTATATCAAGAGAAATCACGTGTTAATACAAATCCATGGTACTTTTTTTACAATGCTAGTCAGTTTAAAGTAAAATGTAGGCTATCTAAAAAGCGTAAATAAAGCAAATTACCGCTATTTTCGGGACCATGCGCTTCTTTGTAGGAGCATTTCCCCGCTTCTCTGCTAATACTTTAGGGCCTGGGGGTCTGTTTTCCTCCGAAGATTTCTGTCAACAATAGAGGAATGATTCAAACATCGTAATGTGATAAATAACAATTAAAAGCAGAAGAATGTTTAAATTCCTATTGAACAACAATAAAATGGTTAGCCTTTTTGTTACCTTTCTTGTGTTCCTCATCCTGGAACTGTAAAATGATGAGGTGTTCATTGATCCTTCGGAACAGTTCAATTCGAAAAAGAAGTTCTGATAAAGATATGTGGCACTTGCCGTTTTTATGGCTGTGAAATGTGGGCGGGGTTGCAAAGGTGTGAATCAAAAGTGAAAACCATTATGAAACGATCAGAGGCGCCTATTCAAACCGAGGGGCACGTGCCCTTTCAGATTTTTGAGGCAAATTAAATTTAAATGTAGCCTACTTTAGCTTCCAAAAGACTTCCAAAAATATATAGTTTTATTTGAAATGATCACACCGGTAAGATTAGAATGGTCAGTGCCCCTGTCATCGGCTGATAAATTCGTTCTAAAAAAGAACAAATTTATGACCTAAAAAAGAAACACTGTCACATTAAACATTTATCTTATCATAAACATTGACTAGTTGTGTGTGTGCTTGCCACCATTAAATGTTTTAGATTTTTTTTTTTCTGATAATGTGTTGCATTTTATATTCTGTATTTTTCGGGATTTTATTGTAGGCTACTAAATTATATTATCCATTAATTAACTTTTTAGCATAGACCTAAAAAAGAAACACTGTCACATTAAACTAGCTACATCTTGCAAGCTTTGGAAGTTAAAAGTTATATACATTTTTTTTTATTTTATTCTTATGAAAAATGCACAAAAATACAATTTTAGATTTTTATATGAATATATTTTCCAAACCATGTTTTTTTAATCTAAAACTGTAAGAACATCATATAGCTATAAATCTAAAAACATATATTATTTTTATTTATTATTATTTTAATCCATAAATCCATAAGTCTAAAAACCATAATCTATATTTATATACGGATGTTAGCTAAAATTATAACAACGTCAACACGAAGAAAACTTTATTACATTAGGAATATATTTTCTAATAAATACATTCTCTGGGAATTTATATTTCAAGTTGTGACAGCAAAAAAATGGAATTCCCATTTTTTTAGGGCACAAATGCTGGGTTACTATTTTTATTGAAGTAAAAATTGTCTTTCCACAAAAAATTGTCTTTCCACAAAAAGTTGTGTCAAGTCCGCTGAACGTTTTTCTTTAATGGTTGAGAGACATTTATCTTATAAACATTGACTAGTTGTGTGTTCGTGTCACGCGTTAAATGTTTTAGAATGTCAAACACCATTCAAATGCAAAATATGCACCCTCCCCCACTTTAAGCTAACTCAAGCAAGCTCCTGAGATGAGGCTGGCAATATGTTGTTTTTTCCCCGGCTCACAACTGAGCTCCCAAGCCTCAAGCATTAATGCGGAGGCACATGAATGAAAGATCTCCATATGCTCATATTAATTTTAACGTACATTTTTCCAAAGTCTTGTTTCCTAAAGTGTTACATTAAATAGCGAAATATGTGTGTTTGTTTTAACGTGTGTGTGACTACAAAGGTAAAGATGCATGGGCGTCAGTTTGGTTTGAAATGTGCTGGGGACAGAGACGTACTCGGAAGGGCATTTTCAAAAGTGCTGGGTACAATGACGCATTCATTCTTTTTTTCTCTTTTGAGTAGGTCATGTTTTGAAAGACGATGTCCTGTAGCTTCCTGATATACATAAATAAAATTGAGCACAATGTCCGAGTACAGTGAGTACGCCCTATTAAGCCTGTACAGTGGTGGTCCAGTGGTAGAATATTTGCCTAGCGTGTCAGGACTCGGGAGATTCCAGGTTCTAATCCGCACTCGTATAGTTTTTTTTTTTTTCTCATCAAAACCAATAATGTGTATCAGTGGTTGAATTGATATTATGTTTATCAGTGGTTGTATATGTTTTGATGAGGGGAAAAATATACGAGAGCGGATTAGAACCCATGAGAAACAGGGACACGTTTGTGCGCATTTTGAATTGGGATTTCACCGGAACGAATCTCCGCAACGGATTGAAGCGTGTTTCCGAGAGAAGACAACGCATTTCAGTGCTAGATCGCCTGTTATTTAACAAACAAATGAAACGAATTCTGTTAACTGGAAATGTTTTATTTGTATTGGTACATCTGTGCCGTGAGATGTTTCAAAAGTGGTGGGGACAAAATCGACCCTGACAAAAAGTGGTGGGGACATGTCCCACCCGTCCCCGTAAATGACGCCTATGTAAAGATGTTCATCAATAATTCTATATCACGAACAGGGACACGTTAGTGTGCATTTGGTGTTGTGATTTTAGACGAGCGGCAACGGTAACTTTCATATTGCATCTTATGTTACACAAAGGAATGTAATTCATAATTTGATAGATGTTTTAGGTACATCTGCCCCACTCGCTAATTATGCCTAAAAAGGGGAAAATGGTCACCAATTGTCTGACAAATAGCTCATGATGCATAGTTACAAAATTACCAGTTGTAGGCTACATGTAAATTTACAGGGTTGTCATGGAACCATTAACCCAGACAAAGAGCCATATAAGAACCATTATTTAGAAGTGCATATGGCCTACCTGAGAAATTAACTGATCATTAGCAGGATTTGGGTTATTACAGTCATGCTGCTTTATATTGAATAGCTATAATTGCATAACTGTTAAACAAACACCTCTTAAGAATAGGCCTATTCTACGTTTTAATCCCCATAACAGCTCACAATTTACCGTTTAATCGCCCTAATATTAACACCAATGCTCTTTCACTGATTTCAATGCTCTTTTTCACTGATGCAAATTATTTTCACTGACTGCAGATATGACGGTCTTTTGGTGTAGCCTACTTTTTGTTTGTTTGTTATTGCGCTGGTCCCCATAGAAATAGGCTAAGCTTATTGTTATCTCTATTTTTAACTTTTTATTCTATTTTTCATTTCTAAAATTAATTCTATCTTTTTGTTCTATAGGCCTATTTATAAAAAAATGTTTTTATTTTTTACCCACCCACATTTTGTTCCCGTGTAAAATGGAAATGCTTGGCAATTTTATTTTTATAAATATAAGCAAAAACTATATGCTGTAACACAGTTTTAGAACTAGACAAATCTCTCTTCATTAATAATAGGATTTAAAATGCATTAATAGGCTAATGCAAATTTTACTAAAGTCCCAAGTTTGTTCGGATTTGAACCCGTGTCATCTAAATGATCGAACAGTAAGTTCTAACACTCGGCCATAAATTTACTCTGTTTTATCGTTAGCATATTGTAGACCTTTTACAGTTTCAAAAGATGACATATTATCTGTATGACCAAAAATCATGGAGTGGGCTAGCCTTTTAAGTTCTCTAATTAATTTCCACTGACTGCAAGAGAGGCCTATTTTAACTTTTGATTCATAAAATGTTCTGCTCTAAAAGTTTGTTACAGTATATTATGTTTAAATGTACTTTTACTTAATTAAGTTTTGCTTTCGTTAAATTTAACCGAATCTGTTGTAGGCTAAATAATTTTATTTTTATTATTTTTTGTTCTAAAAGTTTGTTCTATTCTGTTTCGTTTGTTTATTTTTTACATATTCAGTCAGTCTCATTCTTGTTTTTTTACAAGACCTTGTGCTGTGTTTTTTAATAAACAGATACAAACAGAGATATATAGCCTAATAGTTCGTACAAATAAACGTCTATATGTCTTTAATTAATAATACAATTATTACTTTAACATGCAGTTTCAACTTCGCCAAATCTTTGTTTGTTTCATTATTGTAGCCTACAGAAAATGCAAATAGCTCTTGTTTTAATTTTTCATGTTTGTTGGTTATTAGGAAATTGCCATAGTTGTAGTATTTCATCCTTATTGTTAACTGACATAGCCCCGCTGCAATTGCGGCTGTTTTGCTAAATGCCCCTTTGCGCCACCTGGCGGTCATTTCGCGAACGACCTTGAAATGCGGCAAGTTTATTTTTACCGCTGGCAGATTTGCCGTGGTACGAACTTGCGGCGGCAATAGGCATTCTGGTTGGCTACCCACTGTATTAGCTCCTGAAATTTACATATTAGCACCTAAAATGGACATATTAACACCTAAAATGTACATTAACACCTACAATGTACATATTAACACCTAAAATGAACATGTTAGCATCTAAAATGTACATATTAGCACCTAAATGGACAAAAGTTTACCTTTTGAAAGGTACAGCCCCAGTGACAGCTTTTGTACCTTTTTTCTGAGAGTGTAATGTCCCATCTAAACCGCAAGCTAATGATGTTGCATGACATGACAGACATCATTAAAGTTGTCTACACATGTTATGTTTATCATTAGCAATTACATTTTTTTGCATCGGTCACAGTGTAGATTCTATAAATGTTCCATGCAACGTTATGCAATGCTACAAAACTTGAATAAATATACAAAGCTTCATTCCAGTTCGAAAACCACATGCACTGAAAAATAATTGGTGTAGGATTCATTTTGAAACCATTTTTATAAAAGTAAAAACCGCATTGAGCTCACATTTCCGGTTGTTGTGCAGCTAAAAAAGTTGGAAGAGAACTGTCACAAACTTCTGTAGAGCAAGGATTTGTTGGCAATATTAGCCCACAATCACGCATGGATGCACACTCTACAAATCCACTGGAAATTGTATACCATCGAGGCACCTTTGGCATACTCTTTTCATCATATTATGATTTGAGACGCACTAATCCTAATCTCACATACTATTTAGGATGAATAATATGCAAATTGGGATGTTGCCACGGCTAGAGGTGCCGCATACCGACAAACTTTCTATCACTCAGCTCTTCTCAGCCAGCCCAATCACGGCGTGTGTTTACTTAATTGGAAGGCACTGAAGGATGAAAAGACACTTCTGGTGGTGAACCAGGCACAGCATGTCAGAGAGACATACAAGCTGCAATATGACACTAAAGGAAAGCCGATGCTGAATAAACCTTCCCTGACCAGAAACATGATTTTATAAGGGGCTATAGTCAGTCTGCAGATTTACATTAAACAGGGCAGTGCTGATGAAGATTTGTGTTAAAGCAAGATTTCACCCAAAAATGAAAATATTGTCATTATTGACTCGCCTCATGTTATTCTAAACCTGTATGACTGTCCTTCTTCGGCAGCCCAACACAAAAGGAAATCAACTTTCAAGCTTCAAAAAGGATGGAAAAGCATCATAAAGTGTCCTAAAAGTGTTTGAAGTTTGAAATTGCAAGGGATTATTCATTTGAAAATCTTGATATCTGATCATTAGAGAAGAAGCAATGCCCAATTTGTGAATGAATCATTCTTTAGAGGTGGGTGGGTATTTGTTCCAGTGATTTTCAATTGATTTGATTCACAAAATTATGTTGAATCAAAATCCAATGAATCAATTTATTTGATTCCCACAATAATTTGTTGGATTCAATACTCGGGTTCAACTGACTGAAATCTTTTGAGTTGGATCTGTTGATTTGATTCACAAAATTATTTGTTCACAAATTGAACGGATTCAATATTCAGGTTCAGCTGACTGAATCTATTGAGTTGATCTTTCCAATGAATCAATGGATTTCATTCCCACAATAATTTGTTGGATTCAATACTCAGGTTTAACTGACTGAATCTTTTGAGTTGATCTTTCCAGTGAATCAATTGATTTGATTCCCACAATAATTTGTTGAATTCAATACTCAGGTTCAACTGACTGAATCTTTTGAGTTGGATCTGTTGATTTGATTCACAAAATGATTATTTGTTCATAACAGATCCAATATTCAGTTTCAGCTGACTGAATCTTTTGAGTTAATCTTTCCAAGGAATCAATTGATTTGATACCCACAATAATTTGTTGGATTCAATACTCAGGTTCAGCTGACTGAATCTTTTGAGTTGATCTTTCCAGTGAATCAATTGATTTGATTCCCACAATAATTTGTTGGATTCAGAACTCAGGTTCAACTGACTGAATCTTTTGAGTTGGATCTGTTGATTTGATTCACATAATGATTTGTTCACAAATTGGACAGATCCAATATTCAGGTTCAGCTGACTGAATCTTTTGAGTTAATCTTTCCAATCAATCAATTGATTTGATTCCCACAATGATTTGTTGGATTCAATACTCAGGTTCAACTGACTGAATCTTTTGAGTTGGATCTGTTGATTTGATTCACAAAAGTATTTGTTCACAAATTGGACGGATTCAATATTCATGTTCAGCTGACTGAATCTTTTGAGTTGATCTTTCCAGTGAATCAATGGATTTGATTCCCACAATAATTTGTTGGATTCAATACTCAGGTTCAACTGACTGAATCGTTTGAGTTAGATCTGTTGATTTGATTCACAAAATTATCAGTTCACAAATTGGACAGATCCAATATTCATGTTCAGCTGACTGAATCGTTTGAGTTGATCTTTCCAATAAATCAAAGGATTTGACTCCCACAATAATTTGTTGGATTCAATACTCAGGTTCAACTGACTGAATCTTTTGAGTTGGATCTGTTGATTTGATTCACAAAATGATTTTTTCACAAATCAGATGTCATTGATTCTTTCAAGTTTGATCTTTCCAATGAATCAGTTGATTTGTTTCCCACAATGATTTGTTTACGAATTGGACTGATCCAGTGATCCGATTCAACTCTCTAATTCAATGATCTTTTCTCAAGGGGAAGATTATCCGTGAGTAATGGCTTGTCTTTGCCTGTTTCTCACACAAACCTACAATCCAATTGAACCTTGAAATATAGCACCTGGACCACGTATGATGCTTTTCTTCTCAATTATTAAGCTTAAAATCTTCAGTTCAATTGCAAATGTATAGCAAAGGGTGATTTGAACAGTAAGAAAGGGTTCATGTTATGATCCACAGAAGAAAGAAAGTCATACAGGGTTGGAATGACATGAGGGTTAATAAAAGATGAGACAAAATTTATTTTTGGGTTGAAAATGCTTTTTTAAAAAGCCTCGACGTCATGCTTATTTATTTTTTTTGTCTTTCTTTAATATCCTCCCTCTTTTTAATCAAACCCAGCTTTGAAATGATAGACTCATCACTCGTCACTATTAAAATGTTGATTTGGCTTTTGCTCATCGTGATGCAGAGATGACTGTGTGATGATGTTTTTCCAGCAAAACAATAACAGCAATATGAGTAGCCAGGCTAACCGCGCTGATCTCAATCAATCTCACGATCTGTTTTCTTCCGGTTCTGTCGTTCAGCGGAGGACTCTGTTTACTCAAATAAGCTCCAAAACACCTCAGCTCAGATATTAATCCCTCCACATGTTCAAACAGAAGGAGGAAGAGAAGGAGGAAGGAAGACAGAAAATGAGAGAGATAAAGGGAAACCGAGGAGTTACAGAGGAAGAAGGAAAATGAGGGAATGATACACATCAGATGAGCCAGTGGGAGATCTAGTTGCTTAATAATTCTGAAACACAAAAGCTTAATAATCTTAAAACAAAACCTTTAAACTTGAGATTTGTGGTAAATGTAATGATTCTGGCAGCATTTTTCTTCCATGAACTGCATATCTTAATTATATAGATCTACAAAATCATTATCGCAGTTCTATGGTGTGTCACAATTATGTTCAGTTTTCATTAGTCTGTGGACTTTTAGTTTGTATTTAATCATTTCCTGTTTTCCTTTGATCATTTTCCCATTCCTCCTTTGTTACCATGGTCACCGTTATAGTTTGTTTGGTTCAGATGTGCATGTGTGAATAATTTCCTGTTTGAATCCTTTGTATCTTAAGCTCTGTCTGTTCATTGACGGTCCTATGTTAAATCCTACACTCTCAGAAATAAAGGTACAAAAGCTGTCACTGGGGCTGTACCTTTTCAAAAGGTAATATTTTGTCCATTTTAGGTGCTACTATGTACATTTTAGGTGCTAATATGTACATTTTAGTTGTTAATATGTACATTGTAGGTCCCAATTTGTCAATTTTAGGTGCTAATATGTACTTTTTATGTGCTACTATGCACATTTTAGGTGTTAATATGTACTTTTATGTGCTACTATGTACATTTTAGGTGTTAATATGTACATTGTAGGCTGAGGGAGTAGTGAGTATGGAAAATGAGGACTGGCTGAAATGTTGCCTGGACTGATGAGTCTCGATTTCTAGATGGTAAGCAGAATTTGGCGTAAACAGAATGAGAACATGGATCCATCATGTCTTGTTACCACTGTGCAGGCTGGTGGTGGTGGTGTAATGGTGTGAGGGATGTTTTCTTGGCACACTTTAGGCTCCTTAGTGCCTATTGGGCATCGTTTAAATGCCACAACCTACCTGAGCATTGTTTCTGACCATGTCTATCCCTTTATGGCCACCATGTACCCATCCTCTGATGGCTACTTCCAGCAGGATAATGCATCATGTCACAAAGCTCAAATCATTTCAAATTGGTTTCTTGAACATGACAATGAGTTCACTGTACGAAAATGACCACCAGATCTCAACCCAATAAGCATCTTTGGATGTGGTGGAACGGAGCTACATGCCCTGGATGTATCCCACAAATCTCCATTAACTGCAAGATGCTATCCTATCAATATGGGCCAACATTTCTAAAGAATGCTTTCAGCACCTTTTTGAATCAATGCCACGTAGAATTAAGGCAGTTCTGAAGGCGAAAGGGGGTCAAACACAGTATTAGTATGGTGTTCCTAATACTCATTTAGGTGAGTGTGTGTCATATATATATATATATATATATATATATATATATATATATATATATATATATATAATGGTATATTTGATAACATTTCATTTTCATAGAAATGAAACTTAGATAGATTTTAGAGTAGTCAATGTGCTGCCTAATAGCAGTATATATTTACTGTCCTCTGAAAATAACTCAACATACAGCCATTATCATCAAAATAGCTGGCAACAAAAAGTGAGTACACCCTAAGTGAACATGTCAAAACTGTGTCCAAAGTGTAAATTTTTGTCAAAAAAAGTGTCTAAATGAAAGGCTTCTTTGTACTTCATTATGTTGTATTTCGTAGCTAGATTAACAGGTATTTTGCATCATAGCTGTTGCTGTATTGTGTTTTAGCTAGCTTAACACTTATAATGGAATGACTTGGTTTTAGAAAACAAGCTGAGAGATGTGTGTGCTCAAGCAACCGGACTCATGAGTGCTTGTCATGGGAGCTGTATGTGATGTCCCTCTCAGCCCCAGCAGTTCTAATTGATGATTCGGCATCTCAGTCATGCTCTCCGGCCAATCTGCCTCCTCACAGATGGCTCAGTTTGGGTCACATGTGAGAGCCGCTCACTCAATATCTCCTTCTAAAGAAGGTGCTGGCTTATTTTAATAACGCTTGGTGTTTGTTCGGCATGAATTAGACACACATGAGATGTACATGCAGGTGGCTTGCTTTACCCGAGCCCGTCTTCACCACCCTGTCAGAACGGTTTTAGAGAGCTGTCTTGAATCGGATGTTATACAGTCAGCTTGTGAATATCATCATGTTGATGTAACCATGGTAAATAATCACTTCTTTAGATGTATGGATTGGTAGATCAATCTTTCTTGGGGAGACGAATAGATATTTAGAGACGCTGCAAAACTAATTCATAGACCAAAACCATAATGCAAATTGTAAGAAAATCAAAGGGAAATAAAAATAAGGACATTCAGATATTTTACAAGAAAAAAATGCAGATATATAGTGTGTATGTGTACTAGATGTTATTCAAATTATCATTCTAATATCAAATTAAAATGTTTAGCTCAACAACAAAACAAAAATACAGATAGATAGACATACGATAGGGTCATGTCATAAACAGGTGTCTGGATCAGAGCATGTTTGCTGTTGTGACATCCTCATAAAAACCTGATTAATGACTAGTAATCAAGTTAACACCTGCTTCCTACCTGCACAAAAGCTGGCCCATGGCACAGGACTCAAAGCAAGCTGCTGTTAATTAAATAAAGTCAGCTTGTGTTTTAAAATCTCGATAGAACTGACCTGATATCACTAACAGATTCAGATTCACCATATTATCTTCTTTCCTCAGAATGCTCTCTTTCTCATCCAGCATGCACTGCAATAACCTGATCGCATCTGATGTGCCTTTAATAGAGAATGATCTTACCACAGTCAGACAGCAATCTCCGCTTAAGCAAACAGCATGTGAAATGTATTACTTTGTGTCGGTAGAACCGCTGAATCCCGCGTTCACCTTGTGTTCTCCGGCTTGTCTGAATAAGGAAAGGGGTTGTGTGTTTTGTTTACCCTTCTAAACACTGAAATTATTTTACGAGATGTTGTAGACCGGCCTCGAACGGAGCCATAGACCTGTAACCTTTCAGATGGCAGCAAAATACTTTAAGCCTTCTTCTAAAATACTTTCTGTGTGTGGTGTAGTGCTTAGCATTTTCTCAGGGGATGTTGTTTAGGGCAATAGTCTTTTTTGCACAGTGAAATAGTTTCCTAAAAATCGTAAGGAAGAATGTTGAGCCGGTCGAGCCCACAGGATCAGCGCTGGTTGATTATTTTTTCCACACTCAGCTCAAGGAAAACGATAGGTTTTCATATTTTCTGAAGCAAATGTGAGTGATGCTGCTTGTGCTAAACCCCCAGCCATAAATCAAGGGTTCTGAAACAAACTATGTGAACATCAGGCACTTAGTTCGTTTTTTTTTTTTTTTTAAACCCCTTGACTGTCACCGTCCCACAGGTTGGACAGCTTGCCATTATATTTTTAAAACAATACACTGAAAAAAAATAAAAAAAATAAAAAAATATATATATATATATATATATATATATATATATATATATATATATATATATACTATAAATAGAGATATATATATATATCTATATATATATATATATATATAGATATATATATATATATATATATATATTCATGATTTCTAATCACAACATTATTTATTTTGTCAAATCAACTTAAATAATTTATGTTAGTTCAGATAACATATATATTTTAAGTTTTTGCTGATTAAATCATTGTATTCATTGTATTAACTAAATTTTTCCATTTCAATAAACTTACATTTTTAAGGCAGCCAGGTTACTTCATTTTTGAAGTTAAACCAACAATATTTTTATCATTTGAAAGCTTACAATCTCTAGTTTCCATATTTGTTGACTCGATTTTACAAAATAAATTCCAGAGCCGTAATTTATCAATTTGCAACAACAATATTTTAATAGTCCCAAGTCGTGTTCAGACCTTTATTTTAAATAACATGAAAAATCATGAAAAAAGGTAGAAACCGCTGTTTGTTTTCATGCCAAGAGTTCAAAAGATTGCATCTATTAAATTATTTTAGAAAAAAGGTCTGAAATGTTTTAAATATAAAGAAAAATAATAATAAATTCACCATTTGTGATGTGGCTGGAAGCTATAACGCACATGCGTCGTTCTTTGTATGTGTTTCTTAGAAGTTGAATTAATATCAAAATCTGCCAAACTTCCCATACTACTTCTGAATAGGATGTCTACTTCATAAATTGTATGAAAATTGTGAAAATAATGGTTCAGATCACTCAAAACACATATGGAAATTGAGGCGCCCTTATATGGGCAGTAATGGAGTCTGGTTGTGCCCTAGTGGAAGCGTTTGGTACTGCACCCATACAAAATCTCACTGAAAGCTCATTTTTTTTTAGATATCAACCTAAAATTTTAAATTCTACAACTTTGATTCACATGTTTTAGTATTTGATATATATATATATACATGTATATATAGATATATACACAGGTATATATAGAAATATATATATATATATTATATAAAATATGACTTTTTTTAATTGTACATTTCCATAAACTCAAACTTCTATAACTTTTTTTTCTGTTTCACTTTCTTACTTTATTTCACTGCCAAATGTCTTCTTTAAAACGAGACCAATCTTACGTCAATATTCCAAAGCATTCTTGAATTACAACCATTTAAATTCGAAATGTGCATGTTCATGTCTATTCAAAAAAAGGGGGGTGACAGATAACAGGTTAATTAGACTTTTGTTTAATTGTTTTCCAGTACTAGTACATGTTACTTAATGAGTTTCTCCTTTAAATCCATGTGATCTGTTTTATCACATAAAAATAACAGGACACCTCTCCTCAACAAGCTGCACAGTTTAACCATTTGTATTTGCCAAAACTGTGATACTTGGGGGTTATAGATTTGAACAAACCCCTAACTATGAGTATGAACAATGGCCCATAGCAGCACTTGCGAAATGTTAATAATCAAGCATTTGACAATTAGGCTAAAGCTCTTTAAATTCAGACAGTACATGCGGGCTTGGTGTACTTCCTGTTAGCTGCAGGATATGTAAAAGCAACCCGTCTAATCTGGGTTTGTTAGCGTCTACAGTGTTTTTTTCTGTACTTATCCTGGATTTCCCAGAATGTTTAATGAGAGCGGTGAGGCAATCTGGCGAGACTTGAGTCTGCTGTCCATGTTAAAGACAAGTCTGCTGATTTGTGCCTAAGGGGGACATTTTACACCAAAACAGCTCAGCCTCTCTGGTGGGTGAAGGCCACTTGAGACAGACAGTGACGGGGGATGGAGGGAAGAGAGACGGAGGGACTGAATATGACTGAATTAGAAGAAAAACACAAAGAATTGATGTTCTAAAGCCTGTTTAGAGATTTAGGTCTGATGTGAGATGACAGTTTTACATTTGTTGATGATGTGCATGGCGCTTGCACATGCAAAAGATGCCTCCATGATGCTAGGATGTGTGGGTGGTTGCCAAGGCATTGTTATGCAGTTGCTAAGATGTTCATTAATGTATTATACATTTGCTAGGCTGGTTTGATAAGGCAAGTGGGTTACAAGGGTGTTATAGGTGCTTACTAACTGGCCAGGTCAAAATGAAACTCTAAGGATGCATTAGCCATTCATGTTCTTAATTAAAGGTATAGTTCATCCAAAAATTCTGTCTTTCCAAACCCGTAAGACTTTTGTTTATCTTTGAAACACAAAGGAAGATCTTTTTGATGAAATCTGAGAGCTTTCTGTCCTTCCACTGACAACTACCACATAAAGAGATCGTAAAACGAATCGGGCAAACATTTTCTGATAAAACTCTATTTATTTATATGATGGACCAACCCGATCTCACTGGAATTCGTATGAATTTTACGAGGTGGCTAATTCGTAACAATTCAGTACGACCTAGCTCGTACAAATTAGTCCGATTTTGCTAAATCGTACATATTTTACGAATTGGCCAAGTCGCTATGAATTTGTACGAATGACCTACCCCTAACCCCGCCCCTAAACCTAACCATCACGTGGGTTTAGACAAATGATACGAAGTCGAGGTACGAGTCGAAGTTGATACGAATTAGCACACTTTTTAATCACTCGTACGAATTGGTCATGAGAGGGTAAGATGAACAGCTTTTATTGCATTTATAAATGTGAGTTTGTATTTACATATAAACGTTGATCAGCGAACATAAACAGAAGCTTAACCGAACATGCTTGACACGCAAGAACAAACCTCATTGTTCTTGCGGAAGCTCAAACGTGATGCGTAACACGAGAAGGAACCTCATTGGTTCTCGCACGTCAAGCGAAGGCACTGTAAAATCTAACATTGTTCTTACTAAGAATTTTTGTTAACTTGACCTAATGTCCAATAATTTGTTGAACTTACTTAAAACTTCTTAGTAACACTGTTTGCATGCTATGCCTCCGTTACTCAGAAACATTACTTGACTGGTTTAAATACCGTTTTGCCAAAAATAAAAAAAGCCAAAAATAGAAAAACAAAGCAATTCATTTATTCATGCCGCATTGCACTCTGGGAGAACACTTCCTCAGATCACAGACAGAATTAAGTTGACAAAACTTAAATGGATTTAGTAAGAAGAAGTTGATGCAATTAAGTTATGAAATTAAGGCACCACTTTTACCAGTTGATTCATGTTTATAAAAGCCTAAATTAATTCTGTTCAATCATATAAAGTGATTGTGTCTCTTCAAAAAATTTGGACTAAACCGCTCAATTCATGTGGATTCGTTTTACAATCTCTTTATGAACGGTTTGAAGCATCAAAGTGTCAGTTGTGTAGCTTTCAACGCAGGGACAGAAAGCTCTCAGACTTCATCAAAAAGATCTTTATTTGTCTTCCAAAGATGAAGGAATGATTAGAGACGACCAGTTAGTTTGGAACCAACTCTGTGGTTGAAAGCATCTTAGACGGACGGATGCATAGATCATGATGTGAAGAGTTCAGATGCAAAAGCCTCTAAGTGCCATTTGAAATTTTCTTCTAAAATGATTATTTTTATCAAGCTTGTATATTTAAGTTCTGTAATTTCACTTAAATGGCAATGAAGATTACCTATTAATTGCCATTTAAGTGAAATTACTGAACTTAAATATACAAGCTTGATAAAAATGGTCATTTTAGAAGAAAATTTCAAATGCATTTTGCATCTGAACTCTTCATCTATAACTGTAAAAACTGAATCTTTGCAAGTGGATGCATCCCAATTATTCTATTATAAGTATTTTGAGTGTAAACCTCACTGACTTTGGTTAGTTTTGTGCTTATAAGAAGATAATGTGATATATTTTGTGTTGGCATCATGGTATGAACAAGTGTGTCAGGTAAAACCGGCTTTGCTAATTTAATTTCAGCTTTTACCCTGGTCAGATGCTTACTTAAATTGTTTATTGTAATGCTTACACTTATTTATACTAAAAAGCTAAGTAAATATCTCATATATATGGAATTTTAAGGCAGTAAGTATGATTGCTAAAAATAATTAGCAAGTAAATTGCATCATTTGAGGCAAAATATAAATATTCTGGGTTAGAGGTTTGTTCAAATCCCTAACCTTGAGTATAAGCAATAGTGAGTGATCTTGCCAGAGCAAACAAAATATTAATGGACAAAGAGACCAAAGCTCAGACATGCAAGCACAGGAAATGGTGTAGACTTGGGGGCTGGGGTGGATCCTGGGATAGCTTGAGGACTGGAGACATCTTGTGTCTGGCTTCCAGCTCCTACACACAGCAGAGAGAGGGCTTAACCTCCTGCTGAGCTTCGCTGCCTCGTATCCCACTGTAACACACACACACATGCAACTTCCACCCACACAGAGTAGCCTGACAAACATCCTCAGCACATGCACTACCCCCCGCCCCTCCCACTCAAATGTTCCATTCTAAACAGCACATGCTAACACACAAACACGCTCGCCGTCCCACCAGGAAGAGAGGAGACGTGTGAATTATTTATCTCTCCTTCCCTAGTTTTCCAGAGTGGAACCTGCCAGAAGGTGCCGAGACCTTTAAACCCACTCCACAGAGACGGGTGGATTTGCCAGCTGTGAGTCATAATTGACAGCTGTCAGTCATTGAATGCTCATTTAAATATTCTACAGAATGCGTTATTCTTGTGTCAGTTTTCTTTTTAAAATGGAGGTGATCGGCCAAGGCGTTCTGTTTTCAAAGATCTTTTCCGTCATTATATACTCACAATCATGTCATTTTAAACCTGGCACTCTTTCTTGCTTGGAATGCAGATGGAGACATTTTGAAAAATGTTGGGTAATATGGAATAAGAGCCTCCCTAACAATTCACTGATTGACCATGTCATTGCATGTGTTGAATGCCATTATTAATCTTCACTGAAAAAAGTTTCCGTCAATACAATTTACACTCAGAAATTGCTAAATGAGGTACAAACAAACAGCAAGTTACACTGAATTGAATGTGAAATTGATAAATATAATGACTGACAGTATTTTCTTGGAAAACTATACTCCAATATAAGACTTTAGTCTTGTTTAATCATGTGAACATCCAGATTTGTGAGATTTATTACATCTGAATAGTTTTAAGGGTTAATTGACTAAATCATTCATAAAATTAGATGCTATAATTCAGATGTATGTCGTGGACTAGGATTCTATTCTTTAATGTGTCGTCTGTTTGACTAAATTGTCAAAATAAAAATAAAATAATTATTTGAAATAATAATAATAGTCATTATTATTATTTTTTTACATTAAAAAATTGGAAAGAACTGTCTAATCATTAATGAATCATGAAAAAAATAGTTTGCACTAAAATATGAAGCAGCACAACTATTTTCAACAATGATAATTATAGGAAATATTTTTGAACAGCATATTAGAATGATTTTCTGAAGGATCATGTGACTCTCAGGACTGGAGTAATGCTAAAAAATCAGTAATGCATTACAAGAATAAATTATATTTTGAAATAGATTAAAATAGAAAAAGTAGGGGGTCATCTCACCTCAGTAGTTGAGGAAGAATTTAGTTTTGTAATAAAACAAGTAAATTGCAGAATATTTAATATGTTTGACGAAGCTTAAAAATCTCCTTTTTCATTGTAATTGTATGGAAAAGAGCATCTATAATAATTTTTCTTTTTGTGTTCCACTTAAAGTATGGACGCTTGTTTCCGCTACAGAATGAAAAATAAAAAAGGTAATTGCGACTTTTTACTCTCATAATCTGCGAAATATAGTCAGAATTGCGAGATATAAAGTCAGAATTGCGAGATATAAAGTCAGAATTGCAAGATATAAAGTCAGAATTGCGAAGATATAAAGTCAGAATTGTGAGATATAAAGTCAGAATTCCGATGTTTTAAAGTCAGAATTGCGTGATATAAAGTCAGAATTGCGAGATATAAAGTCAGAATTGCGAGATATAAAGTCAGAATTGCGTGATATAAAGTCGAGAATTGCGAAATATAAAGTCAGAATTGCGAGATATAAAGTCAAAATTGCGAGATATAAAGTCAGAATTGTTAGATATAAGAGTCAGAATTGCCAGATATAAAGTCAGAATTGCGAGATATAAAGTCAGAATTGCGAGATATAAAGTCAGAATTGCGAAATATAAAGTCAGAATTCCGTGTTTTAAAGTCAGAATTGCGTGATATAAAAGTCAGAATTGCGAGATATAAAGTCAGAATTGCGAGAATATAAAGTCAGAATTGCGTGAAATAAAGTCAGAAATTGCGAAGATATAAAGTCAAAATTGCGAAGATATAAAGTCAGAATTGCGAGATATAAAGTCAAAATTACGATATAAAGTCAAAATTGCGAGATATAAAGTCAGAATTGCAGATATAAAAGTCAAAATTCGAGATATAAAGTCAGAATTGCGAATATAAAGTCAGAATTCCGATGATATAAAGTCAGAATTACGTGATTTTAAAGTCAGAATTGCGTGATATAAAAGTCAGAATTGCGAGATATAAAGTCAGAAATTGCGAGATATAAAGTCAGAATTGCGATAATATAAAGTCAAAATTGCCAAGATATAAAGTCAGAATTGCGAGAATATAAAGTCAGAATTGCGAGATATAAAGTCAGAATTGCGAGATATAAAGTCAAGAATATAGTCAGAATTGAGATATAAAGTCAGAATTCCGTGTATATAAAGTCAAAATTGCGTGATATAAAGTCAAAATTGCAAGATATAAAAGTCAGAATTGCGAAATATAAAGTCAGAATTGTGAGATATAAAGTCAGAATTCCGTGATATAAAGTCAGAATTGCGAGAATATAAAGTCAGAAATTGCCGAGATATAAAGTCAGAATTGCGAGATATAAAGTCAAGAAATTGTGAGATATAAAGTCAGAATTCCGTGTTATAAAAGTCAGAATTGCGAAATATAAAGTCAGAATTGCGAGATATAAAGTCAGAATTGCGATATAAAAGTCAAAATTGCAGAAATATAAAAGTCAGAATTGTGAAATATAAAGTCAGAAATTGCATGATATAAAGTCAGAATTGCCGAGATATAAGTCAAAATTACGATATAAAGTCAGAATTGTGAAATATAAAGTCAGAATTGCAATATAAAGTCAGAAATTGCGAAATATAAAATCAGAAATTGCGAGATAATAAAGTCAGAATTTGCAAATATAAAAGTCAGAATTGCGATATATAAAGTCAGAATTGCGTGATATAAAGTCAGAAATTGCGAGATATAAAGTCAGAAATTGTGAGATATAAAGTCAGAATTGCATGAATATAAAGTCAAAATTGCGAATATAAAGTCAGAATTGCGAGATATAAAGTCAGAATTGTGAGATATAAAGTCAGAATTGCGAGATATAAAGTCAGAATTACGAAATATAAAAGTCAGAATTGCGAGATAATAAAGTCAGAATTGCGAGATATAAAGTCAGAATTCGATATGTTTAAAGTCAGAATTGCGTGATATAAAGTCAGAATTGTGAGATATAAAGTCAGAATTGCGAGATATAAAGTCAGAATTGCGAGATATAAAGTCAGAAAATTGCGAGATATAAAAGTCAGAAATTGCGAGATATAAAGTCAAAATTGCGAGATATAAAAGTCAGAATTGCCGAGATATAAAGTCAGAATTGTGAATATAAAGTCAGAAATTGCGAGATATAAAGTCAGAATTGCTGAGATATAAAGTCAGAATTCCGTGTTTTAAAGTCAGAATTGCGTGATATAAAGTCAGAATTGCAAGATATAAAGTTAGAATTGCGAGATATAAAGTCAGAAATTGTGAGATATAAAGTCAGAATTCCGTGATATAAAGTCAGAATTGCGAGATATAAAGTCAGAATTGCGAGATATAAAGTCAGAATTGCAAGATATAAAGTCAGAATTGTGAGATATAAAGTCAGAATTTCCGATGTTTTAAAGTCAGAATTGCGTGATATAAAGTCAGAAATTGCAAGATATAAAGTCAGAATTGTGAGATATAAAGTCAGAATTGCGAGATATAAAGTCAGAATTGCGAGATATAAAGTCAGAATTGTGAGATATAAAGTCAGAATTGCATGATATAAAGTCAGAATTGCAAGATATAAAGTCAGAATTGCGAAGATATAAAGTCAGAATTGTGAGATATAAAGTCAGAATTGCGAGATATAAAGTCAGAATTGCGAAGATATAAAGTCAGAATTGCGAGATAATAAAGTCAGAATTGCGAGATATAAAGTCAGAATTGCGAAGATAATAAAGTCAGAATTGCGAGATATAAAGTCAGAATTGCGAGATATAAAGTCAGAATTGCGTGATATAAAGTCAGAATTGCGAGATATAAAGTCAGAATTGCGAGATATAAAGTCAGAATTGCGAGATATAAAGTCAGAAATTGTGAGATATAAAGTCAGAATTGCGAGATATAAAGTCAGAATTGCGAGATATAAAGTCAGAATTGCGAGATATAAAGTCAGAATTGTGAGATATAAAGTCAGAATTGCATGATATAAAGTCAGAATTGCGAGATATAAAGTCAGAATTGCGAGATATAAAGTCAGAATTGTGAGATATAAAGTCAGAATTGCGAGATATAAAGTCAGAATTGCGAGATATAAAGTCAGAATTGCGAGATATAAAGTCAGAATTGCGAGATATAAAGTCAGAATTGCGAGATATAAAGTCAGAATTGTGAGATATAAACTATTCTGAAGGGAAAAAAAGTTAGTCTTTTTTTTCCTTGAATTGGCCTGATAACTCTGCAATTGCGAGTTTATATCTCACAATTCTGAGAAAAGATGTCAGAATTTCAAGATATAAACTCACTATTATGTGTTATAAAGTCAGAATTGCGAGATGTAAACTCGCAATTGTATGTGAGATAAAAAGTCACAATTCTGTCTTTTTTTTCTCACAATTGCGACCTTATTTCTCAGAATTATGACTTTTTATCTCGCAATTGTGACTTTATTTCTCAGAATTGCGACTTTATATCTGCAATTGCGACTATATTTCTAAGAATTGTGACTTTATATCTCCCAATTGCGACTTTATTTCTCACAATTCAGACTTCATCTCGCAATTGTGAGATACAAAGTCGCAATTATTTATTTATTTATTTTCAGTGGTGGAAACAAGCTTCCATAAGAGTCAAACAGTATTGGAAGCACACAAGTTTATGTAAATAACATACTTTTGCACTGTACCTTTAATAATAGAATATGAAGTGTTAGTGATGGATCTGTGTAGTTGGTGTTCTGATGGCTGGTATCGCTGCTTCACAGGAGTGGGAAAAACTGCAAGTTTGATGCGTAGGAGTGAACTGGCCTTCTCTCACTTTCTTCCACTGATTACCCCTGCACTCCAACTCCCTGATACATCCATCTTAAGTCTTCTGCACTGTCAGAAGGCACGCACACATACACACACCACATAAAGCACAGAACAAATGCACAATCTAGCTCTGCAGCAAAACCTGTCAACATTGGCAGCACTCTTCTAAAGAAAAGGGACTTTTTTTCAAACCCTTTAAACTTGAGTTGCTTTAAATAGAGTTAGAGGTTATCATGTTGTTAAGCTAATGACACAGTACTCTAATTAGCATAAAATAAATACATTGCCGTTCAAAAGTTTGGGGTTTAAATGCTTTTGAAAGAAGTCTCTTATGTAAGCATGTAAGCAAGTGGTATGTAAAAACAGTAATATTGTGAAATATTATTCCTATTTAAATGAACAGTTTTCTATTTGAACATTTAATTTATTCCTGTGATGCAAAGCTGAATTTTCAGCATCATTACTCCAGTCTTCAGTGTCACGTGATCCTTCAGAAATCGTTCTAATATCCTGATTTGCTGCAAAAGAAACATTTCTTAATAACTATCAGGCTAAAAAGCATTTGTGGAAACCAGGTTACATTATTTTCAGGATTCTTTTATGAACAGACTGTTCAAAACAACAGGATTAATTTGACAAATCTATAAATTACCAAAGTTAACAAAGTTTTGATCAAATAAATGTGTATTTGCTAAACAAAAATCAATATCTTGTTAAAAATTATGTGTGTTGTATACTGTACCAGCATACTAATAATTATTCCACATTTATTTTAAAATGAACAAGTTTGTATTGATATTCTTAGATAGGCTATTGAATGAAATTACACTAACTCAATTGTAATAACAATTGTGCTTCCTTTTGGAATAGCCTATATACAACCTGCCTGGGCATCTCACTAGGTTTTGGAACAAAGCTTCAGTTAAAAACATATACTAGCACAATGCAAACTACATCACAAGCCAAAACTTTGTTATAGCTAGAGAACAAAAAGTATACACAAATAGTCTCATATTCACAGATGGTTCAGTACAGTATGCCACATTTCACCCTGCATGTATTGCCCACTATAGCTCTGTTGCTCAGCCCTGGCTGCTTCTAAGCAAGTGGATGTGTGTTTCCTGTGGAGAAGGGTAGTGAGGTTGAGTGAGGGCGTCTGTGAAGGGCCGTAGGGTCAAGCAGTTACTGGACTTTACCAGCGGGAACCTTAAGACACACAGCGGCCCTCTAAAGCAGGGTTTACATACCTAACACACTCTGGACAGCCACAATACACAGTCTCAACAGAAAAGGCTGTGTACAGAATCTACTTTGACCACCTACAGAGATCAATACAAAGAGTGAGTTTGGAATTTCGCACTACTGTTCTACTTGTACTATTTTTGCAGTGCACAATATATCGTTTTGTTTTTGGTGTGCATAGAATACCTGGATGACCCACAAGATATGCCACAATGTGAAGCACACAACCACTGCAAATTAGATCCCACCATGCAAAGTGTTTTGTAGAATAATGTCTACTGTTGCGTTTACTATCTTTGCACTCATTAGGGTCAATTCGTTTAAACTGGGCTTCTTTTTGTTCGTTCATTTCCCTGACCAAACTTATTTAAGACATTTAATTTGGATTAAAATGCAAAATAATGTCTAGGTTACATATGTAACTCCCATTCCATGCGTTACATCGGTATGACTGACTGTAATGGGATCTTGCCTGAGAGCCCAATCACCTTCACGAGCCAACGCAGCACTTGCAAGTCCCCACCACTCCTGAATGGAGTGGTGGGAACCTTGAGCACTAATCGGGGCCGGGGCACGATTCGTTGACCGAAAATGCTTGCAGGTCCCCTACCCTCTTGATTGAACCCAAAACGCATTTTTCAAGACAGGATTTTCAGCTCAGTTGACTAGTAGGTTCTGTTCTAAAGGGGCTCTCTGTAATGCCGTAAAAACAAGTGAGAGATCCCAAGAGGGTGCAGGGTGAGGGCAAGGAAGGGTCAGCCTTCCCGCACCCCTCAGCAACCTGATGATCAGGTCCCACAGATTTACCATCTGCTGCATCGTGATGTGCGGCAAAAGCGGCGACATACACTTTTATTGGAATGACTTACGGAATAGGGTCTCGCCTGAGAGCCCAATCACCTTAAAGTGTAAAAGAAACGAGCCAATGCATGTTGGCGTGCGAGATTTGCATCTTGCGTCTCGGCCCTGCATCGTGGGTATAAATATGGAGAAATAAGGAGGGAGACAGCCCTATAGCTATATGACAAAACGGCGCTATACTACGCACATGGCACCCTTTATCATTAATATAACATGCGAACCCAATACGTCATAAATCCTTTAGTGTAATATAAGACTACCTTACCCTACCCCACACCTAAACCTACCCATCACAGCGCGTGTTATATTAACGATAACGGGTAGAGGGTGCTTGTGCCGAAGTGATGGTTTCTACCACCTAAGTCCCCGCGTCCCGCCTAGAGACCAGACTTAGAGGTTCCAGAGGTCTGGACGTAGGTGCCATACATAGACAGTAAAAGAAATGGACAGAGCGAACAAATTGATTTCAATGAAGAAGATGTCTGAGCTGTCTGATGTCTGAGCGACTGAGCAGGCTCAAACTGAGATTGACGACTGTCTGACAGTTGTAAATCTTCTAGTAGCTGTGTCAAGCCAAAATGTTGTTGAAATATTTTGTCCCGTTTGCTTTTATGGTCTCTCTATCTATGGGCTTGTCCCATAGACAGGGAAAGGCTTCTCCCTCGACTTTATGCCTCCATGTCCCCCCTATTGTGCGACAGAAAGTTGCGTAGTGATGACGCAATTATTGGCCTATTTTTCACAAAAACGGCATCGACAGGGCCATAACGTAAGATACAAAGTAATGGAGCGTTTTATACATTGTCGTGTTTCTTTAGAAATAAATAATGGAGAAATTAAGTCTTTGGACACCTCAGATGTAAAGTTATTCATTGTCAAAGTGACGCCAAAATGAATGGGAGTCAATGGAATGCTAACAGCAGGTGAAGTTCTGCTACAATGGCGGCTACCGCGAGGCTTCAACTTCCGGCTGAGGGATTACCCACCTTGGTGCCATAGGGCGTCATCATTTACTCACACAGATGTTGTTACAAACTTGTACGACTTTCTTTATTTTGCAGAAGAAAATTAAAGAACTTTGGCATCCAACAACATTGGAGCTCTTTGACCGTCAATTTATGACCAAAAAATTACTGAGACAAGTCTTCTTTTATGCTACACAGAAGAAAGAGGGGTTAGGACCAACATGAGGTTAAGCAAATGATGACCGAATTGTTTATCAATGTATGAAGTATCTCTTTCCAATATCCAAAAACATTGAACCCAATTTTGGGTAAAATATGGACGAACCCAGCCATTGGGTTAAATTTTTTAATTACATTTTTAACCCAATGGCTGGATTTGTCCATATTTTACCCAAAATTGGGTTAAAACAACCCAGCATTTTTTAGAGTTCACATTTACCAGCCTTACAAACCCAACAAACTCCACCATTAGCTTATCAGACCTTCTTACACTACATTTACACTGCCCTATTTAACCTGCAATGTGTAGAAAGTCTGAAATGCTTTCCATTTGAGTATCGATTGTGCCTTGAGCCTGCCCGCATTAGATCCCTGAATCGGCCCTGCAGGAAACAGTGCTGTCCGCAGGGGTTATTGCTCTGACTAAAGCAGGCAGCAGAGGTCAGCACCCATTGACAGCTCTGTCACAGCGTAGCTTGCTTTCTGCTGTTGGGGATCAGAAGCAAGTGGTCAATAAATCCGAACGGACTGCGGTCTGCAAGCTGTAGAACGCTGCATGCACCGGACAATAGATCTAAAAGACAACAGCCTTTATTCATATCAAACTTTGAAAGGTTATTTGACGAGGCATAAAAGCATGTGGTACTCAGCTGAGAGTGACTTTGTCTCTTCCTCTTTATGGCTGATTCTCATAATCAAAATGGCATGACATCCATGATCTATTTCGGGACAGCCATGTGTCTGTTTGGCCTGAAAGGAAATTCCCACTGGGAACTTTTATTAAGAGATTGCTCTTTAGATGTACTGTAAGTAAGAGCACATGTGTATAAAATTAATGCTAAAAGCATAGATGAAATTGTTACTTAATGATAATTCTTCATATTGAAATCTTTGACACTTTCACAAAATATTTCTTTGATAGTTGTTTCTTCTAGATAGTAAAGAGATCAAAAACAATCAGAAGAGGAGACTTGCACTAACATTCAAAAGCCTGTCATGGATATATTGTGCTTGGATTGGGATTTCACGAAGTGGAACTGCGCAATGCTTCTAGGTTCCAAGCAAAAATTTACGTTCTGGGAATGTTCTGGGAACGTTAGTTTTTGGTTCCCAGAATGTTCCTAAAACTTTCCCTTAAGGTTAAGGGAACGTTCCCTGAACATTCTCCTTACGTTCTAAAAATGGAACCAAAAAATAACCTACATGGAATGTTCCTATAACGTTCTTGTTTGGATCCCAAAAAATTAACCTCATGGGACCATTCGGGAACATTAGGGGAACGTTTTGTTTGCTGGGTTGTACGTCACGTGCATCACACACACATGACCAGCATCGGCCAATAGTAAGTCTGCATGTGACATACAACTTAGAAGCTTTGCGCAGTTCCACTATGTGAAATCTTACGGCCCACAGAGGAAAAGGAAATTAATAGTTGAATAAAGTCGTTATTTATGTTTGTTTTTTGCGCACAAAAAGTATTCCCGTCACTTGATAAACTTAAGATTGAGCCACTGTTGTCACTTGGACTATTTAAACAATGTCTTAAACTTTTCTTGGCCAGCAAGTTTCGATCCCTTAAGAAACCTATGGAGGAGTGATCCAGCTCTCAGATTTAATAAAAAATATCTTAATTTGTGTTCCGAAGATAAACGAAGTCTTACAGTCTTACAATTTCATTTTGGGACGAACTAACCCTTTAATGAAAACTCAATTAAATCCCCTAAAATACAAACAAATTTGAGCATAGTTTGAGACATTGTTGATCTGTTCTAAATTATAAAGGAGATCCATGGGAATCTTTTTTCTCAGGAGAAGATCTGAGAAACGTGATTAGAAAAGTCTACTTTTGCTCTCCATTTAATATTCTCCATCTAAGAGAAGCAACCATGATATTTAAGAGATCTATTTGTGAGTTTCTCCAGCTGCTTAAGTCATTATATCTATGACTGAACTGTGAACTGTGATGTAACACCCTTTGTTTTCCATACTGAAACTAATATCCCCATGGTCTTGTGGCTTTGTTAGACTCTATGATGTCTGCGCCAGCGTCACCCCAGGCACAATAGTCAGTAAAGCCATCAAAGAGTTTGTGGGGTAAGGCGCCCTGGCTGGCATTATCCACACTAAGGATGCTAATGCCATTGAAATAGCCAGATCCATGGATGTAAATCTGGATTACTGGCTAAGAGGATCAAATCCCTGTCAGCCCTAATCGAGGATGATTTCTACTGATGAGCGTGGTGAAACTTAGAGCTCAGCGGAAGAAAATGCATTGAAATTGACACTTAACCTGCGGATGCCACTTAGCAGGCTTTGTGATGGAGATAACATTCTCTCTTTGTGTGTGTGTGTGTTTACACTAATGGAATAAAACACTTACGTACTTCCCGTCATGATCTGCTTGTGTACCAAAACATTGAAGATTCTGATTCAATTACCTTAAACTTACATAATGTTACCATGGTACAGTGATGTATCAAATGGTCAAACCAGTTGTACTTTGCTATATTATGTGCCATGCCAATGAAATAGTGTTTACATGGTTCTTGGGTGTAACAAAATTCATGGTATTGAAGTTCAATCTCATGAACTTCAAACTGAATGTCAGAATGGGAAAGAAAGGTGTTTTAAGGAATTTTGAGCGTGGCATGGCTGTTGGTGGCAGACGGGCCGGTCTGAGTATTTCACAATCTGCTCAGTTACTGGGATTTTCACGTACAACCATTTCCAGGGTTTACAAAGAATGGTGTGAAAAGGGAAAAAACATCCAGTATGCGGCAGTCCTGTGGGCGAAAATGCCTTGTTGATGCTAGAGGTCAGAGGAGAATGGGCCGACTGATTCAAGCTGATAGAAGAGCAACTTTGACTGAAATAACCACTCGTTACAACCGAGGTATGCAGCAAAGCATTTGTGAAGCCACAACACACACAACCTTGAGGCGGATGGGCTACAACAGCAGAAGACCCCACCGAGTACCACTCATCTCCACTACAAATACAAAAAAGAGGCTACAATTTGCAAGAGCTCACCAAAATTGGACAGTTGAAGACAGGAAAAATGTTGCCTGGTCTGATGAGTCTCGATTTCTGTTGAGACATTCAGATGGTAGAGTCAGAATTTGGCGTAAACAGAATGAGAACATGGATCCATCATGCCTTGTTACCACTGTGCAGGCTGGTGGTGGTGGTGCAATGGTGTGGGGGATGTTTTCTTGCCACACTTTAGGCCCCTTAGTGCCAATTGGGCATCGTTTAAATGCTTCAGCCTACCTGAGCATTGTTTCTGACCATGTCCATCCCTTTATGGCCACCATGTACCCATCCTCTGATGGATAATGCACCATATCACAAAGCTCGAATCATTTCAAATTGGTTTCTTGAACATGACAATGAGTTCACTGTATTAAATGTCCCCCACAGTCACCAGATCTCAACCCAACAGAGCATCTTTGGGATGTGGTGAGAACGGGAGCTTCGTGCCCTGGATGTGCATCCCACAAATCTCCATCAACTGCAAGATGCTATCCTATCAATATGGGCCAACATTTCTAAAGAATGCTTTCAGCACCTTGTTGAATCAATGCCACATAGATTAAGGCAGTTCTGAAGGCGAAAGGGGGTCAAACACAGTATTAGTATGGTAATCCTTTAGGTGAGTGTATATACAGTATATATAAAACCCTAAATAAATATTATGGAAGAGAAAACGTAGGCTGTCTACTGTAAATAGAGATGTATGATGCATCTTATTCTATAAAGCCCATATTTCACCAGCAGACATCATGCATGGAGTGCAAACTGACCTGTCTACTATCATTTAACAGTGACTTCTTTGATGAATTGTGTTGAAACGTGTTTGTGAATTGCAATTTATATACAGAATTTTTCTTTCAGCAGACATTGAAGGGCTACCGAATCTCACTGCTCAGGGCCATAACCACCATAGACACCACTATTCAGATTACTGGATGTGTTTTTCAATGGCTGATTCAGAAATTCACCCTCCCCAATCCTTAATATGTGGTTACGCTCATGCTTTGACACGATAGAATGGACTACACTCCTCACCTCACTTGTACCGCGTAGCACCTCTTTTTTCATAGATGCTTGAGACTCAATATGACAGATGCCTGTCAAAAGAAATAATTTGTGACACATTGTAGAGCTGAGTCATTTACAACGACGCCTCGCTTAACCTTTCAGTTTTCAAAGTCAGACGTCTGTAGGTTGCTTGAGCGAGAAAGATTGAAAATGAGCACGGATCCCCCTCCTATGCCAGAATTATCATATATAAAATATTCTTGTTCTTTGTGGGTGGCATACGCGAATGACTGCCATTTTCAGATGGTCAAATGGCTTGGCGGTTACAACACTCACTAATACAAGTGGTTCATTTAGAAATGCAATTACATAGAGGCATGAAAGCATATCTTGTACATAGTTCTCATTCCCTGTGCTATGAAGCAGGTAATTTCCTCACTGGTGTTGGGGTTCTGGTTCTCTTCAAGGGTTTATGGTACAGTGCAAAGGCATTGAGTGGCGAAATAGAGTATTCTCAGCTCTGAAAAAGGTCTTATTTTCACTGTATATCTCTGTTTGGTTATCTGTCCCAACAGACCTTCACCTCACTGACCAGGCTGGAGGACATCTGAACTATTTCTGCCTTCAAGTTTTCCTCGGAAAGTACCTACCTAAGAGTTTGGAAGCTGTGATTACAGTGCATTCAATGGATTTTGGTAAGAAGAAAATAGATGCACAATTTCATATTTTTGCAAATCTAACAGGAGTAATTGATATTTCACTTTGTATTATAGAATCAATTTCCTTTTGCATGCATTTGCATAGAGTTTTGGGGTTTATACAGTAGTTTTGCAGGGCAAGGCTGCTACCTCTTAGTAATTTTAATACATGAATTTGCAATTAATAATTAAAATACTGCTGAACTTTCCACCATGGAAATCTTTTTTTAATTAACATGATCCCAACTGCCTTCTTTATGTGTTTGGAATCCGTATTTACAGTAGGATGTAGGTTGGCAAGTGATTTTGGTAGAATTTATGGCAAAAAAATACCTTAAAACAAGGCTGGAAGCTTTTTTTAGTGTTAGACCAACACAAAAGTAAAGGCCAAACACTGCACTCTAAACAGTGCTGGGTTGTTTTAACCCTAATTTGGGTCAAATATGGACAAACCCAAATGTTGGGTTAAAAAATGTAATTTAAAATCTTCAAGTTTCACTTTAAACTGTACATTTTCTAATTACATTTTAACCCAACATTTGGGTTTGTCCATATTTGACCCAAATTTGGGTTGAAACGACCCAGCATTTTTTAGAGTGTGTGCATTATTGTTTGGAATGGATGCTTTATTTGTGTATTTGAAAATGATAACTTGTGGTATCCATAACTACAATTTAAAATCCCAAATGCTGATCATAATGGTGGATAGCAGTTACCCTTCACATCACGAGGTCACCTTTTACTTTTCATTTACCATTTCCTGTGAATGACATTGTCTTGTTTGTTTAATTGTCTTTAATCTAAATAATATTAGGAGAGTTTAAATTAATTAAATGAAACATTTGAGAACCCCATTAATTCTAGAAAGCTATAAAAAAGCAACATTTTAGCAATAAAATGTTTCTCTGGGGAAATGAATCTCTGTCATTGTAAAGTAACAAGCTAAAATGTATAAATTCTGACTGAAAATCTGGCGCTAGAGATAGCAAACTAGCTTTTATCTGCTCCTGAAGTCAATCAGCAAGAGATTCCGGTTGTTTCAGAGAGGAGCGTAGTGAGTTTTGCTCCCTGTCTGCCCACTCACAGTCCAAGGTGACAAGCCAATATCCTCCTCCTCAGACGGCCTTCTTCCCTGACCTAGATTTCTCTCAAAGCTCCAGGAAAGCCCACATACATGTGCACATGCTATCCCTTGTCCTTGTTCTTCTCTATATCTTTGTGACATCCACTCATGCATGCACAAAATGATTTCCTTACATTGTCAGAAAAATACTCAGACTTACATAAGCGGGGATGCACTGAACACATTCCGCGCGCACACACATATAACCTTAAATTCCATCTCAGCACTGACAGGGAAAGTCTCCTTGAATGATAATATTCCCATTTGAGAGGAGACCGTCTACCAGCGGAGGAGGAGGGTGACATATATGGAGCGCGTGTAGACAGCAGTCTGTTAAATATTCATGATTGTGCACTTGCGGCTTGACGTGTACGGCAGATGTTCGCTGTGAATATGTGTGTGTGGGTATTCACGTGTGTGTGTGTGTGTAAGGAAAGGCCATGGTTGCATTGTGTTGGTGTGTTTGTTGTGCATCTGTGCGCAAGCTGGATAGATTTTGGCAGATACACCTGTTTGTCTTGATGGTACACATTAGGGGAAAATGAAGGGGTTGGAAGGTACAAAATGGATCCGGGTAATGCACGTGCTCTTTACTCAAGCAACATCATTGAAAAGTATAGTTATCACACTGTGGCTCCGCTCCAGTCAAAAATTTGGAAACAAGACTAAATTTGTCCGAGGGGAAAAATGCCTGTTGTTTTGTGTGTTTTAATAAGGTTTAAAATTGCAACAGTGCATGCTTATTTTTTTCACTCTTTTGTACTGTTTAGTCTTTAGGGACAAAAACCTATTTTGGAGGTTGTTTCAGGGGCTATATTTCAGTAAAAAAGACAAAATGCATACATTCTTGTCTATTAGTGTTCAACATGTTCAACATAAAAAAAAAACTAATCTGACAGTTTAAAAAAAAATTGATGTTTTAATTATTTTACTCTTTAAATTAATTGTGAATGCCATTAAATAACCTAGATACTGTACATTGTAAATACAGATGTGTTGTGGAAGATGGCTTTAAATCTGGTTCTCAGTCTTTTTGACTTTTCCAGTTTTTGATTTACTGGATGAGGATTTAAACAAAAATGTTTTTACTCATATGTAGGCCTAATACAAATATTTGAGAGCTTGGCATAACTAGAAAATAGTATATTCATAAAATGTTTAAGCTGCCCATTGAGTCTGTAATTAATTTAGATATTGATTTGATATACAGTATATATATATATATATATATATATATATATATATATATATATATATATATATATATATATATATATATATTAATATAGACTTTTATATAATTATATAGACTTTTGTTGGTCTAGAAATCCCACTTTTATAATTTAAAAATAGAAGAAGAAAAAAAAACACAGCTTTAGATAATATTCCACATTTAAAAAAAAGATACAAATATAAATTTAAATAAATAAAATATTATTGAAATTGAAAATTTATTGAAAGAAATTTTTTATTTATTGAAATACATTTTTAAAAATGTTTTAGCTTACCTCAAGGGCATCCAAGATGTAGGTGTCTTTGTTTCCGCAATAGTTTCAATTTTGATATTTTTAGGTCAAACCGTTCTTGTCTGTCAGTCATATAATGCAGGTCTATGGTCACCACCTCAAAGAGCATGCACAGAGAAATCCAAATTAAACATGATGTAATGACTTGTAAATAAGTACACGTTGATGGCCTAAGACACGAAACAAGCGGTTTGTGTGAAATGAAGCGAACAGTATTTTTATAATGTTGTTAATGTTGTCTGTCGATATATCGAAATCGTCATGTCGATTTTTTTTATTTATTTTTTTTTGGTTGATTTTTTTTTTTTTGCTGTGGTTATAAGAGGCAAAAAAAACCGATATAAATACTGTTCGTTTTCTCACACAAACCTCTCGTTTCATGTCTTAGGCCATACTTACATTTACGAGTCATTAAATCATGTTTAATTTGGACTTCTCTGTGCATGCTCTTTGAGGTGGTGACCATAGACATGCATTATATGACTGACAGACAAGAACGGTTTAACACGAAAAATATCAAAATTGAAACTATTGCGGAAACAAAGACACCTACATCTTGGATGCCTTTGAGGTAAGCTAAAACATACCAAAATAAATTTCAAAGTGAACTATCCCTTTAAAAGATAAGGTTCTATATGCAAGTTCTGTCACTTCATATATAGAACCTTTTAGGCGTTCCCATTATAGGATGATTTTATGGATGTAGTTTTATTTAATTGTGTTCTAATTAAATTGTATTAGTTAATCAACTTGTTAACCTTTTTTATCACTAAAAAAATCTAAATAACCTATTAAACATTAAGTATTATGCAGTTATTTAAGACATTTCTCTTTATATAGAATCTTTTTTGGCTTAAATGTTCTTTAAAATTGAGTCAAGAACCCCAGAGTTCTATATACTGTAGAACCCCACTGAACCTTGTGTGCAGTGTGACAATGTTCAGTGAACTGTATATTTTGTATCAATAGCTTTTTTGTTTTTAAGACTTTAAGGTTTATGTCTGTTCTAAGTATACAGCCATAGCAGCTGATATAAAACAAAGTTAAATTGTATGCACATTTCTAAACTTTTGACCATGACAGGCTGTGGCGCCACAGTAATCCATCATCAAGACTGTAAATCAAACGCTGATGAGTGTTATCGATTCATATCAAACATGACTCTGCAAATACTTCACGGTACATTTACACAGAGCCCCACTGTTTATTTATGCTTCAGATCATTTTTACTGTCATTCCAGAGAATCACAAATTACTAATGAACTTCTCTTCCATTACTGATGAGTTTGTAGTTTAGCAACTTTATTCAACTGGAATTGTTCATAATTGCAGAAGACCCATGCGGCAGCACATTTCAGCCTGGAGGAGGCTGAGGACCAGTGTGCAAATCCCTCAACGTTTCCAATAACTGCTCCATACACAGTCCCTCGCTTCAGTTTATTTTTGAGAACAGCATGCAGTCCATGGTGGCCAATTGAATTTTGATTATTTTAGTACTCATTTCCTATTGCAATTAACATTACTATTTTGCATGTTATGGAAGCCTATGCTTGAGGTAGGATGACATATTGTTTCAAAATCTAGTGCACTACTTACCTAGACAGCACTTCAAATAGTAAACAGCAACATTGTGCATTATCTTGCTTTTACAGATTCTAAGGCAACAACATATGCGTAGTTTACAGTGAAGACCAGCTCAGTGAAAAAGTCATCCCGCAAAGAAAACAAATTCAGAAAAATATTATGAATATTCCATTTTAAGCACAAATTACCTATATCATTAAAAAACTGTTTTTTAAGTCTCTTATGCTCACATCAATATGAGACGCATATATATATGGGCCAGAAGGTGCCTCCTAGTGGTCTAACCCTAACACTACCCCAGAACTAAACCTGCCCATATCCAAAAGCGTGTTTATATTGACGCTAAAGGGTGCCATGTGCGTTGGATGTATACACATTGGCAAAAGCATCAGTATATGACGCCTTGGGATGAAAATGCGTTGAAATACAAAAAAAAAAAAAAAAAATGCCATCATGCCTAAATTCACTTTTGGCTAAAGTTATTATTGATCTTAGTGTTATATTTTTTTAATTATTTTGAGAAAATAGTATATTTATTGTTACCTGACAGTGTCAGCTTTTCCAACACATTCTCATCCTTTGGCGTCATATAGGTGACGCCATATGACATTTCGTCGAAATACTACGCACATGGCACCCTTTGGCACTGTTATGGGTAGGTTTAGGTCTGGGGTGGGGTCTGCGTCTCATATTGACACTAAAGAATGACGTCACCTATATGACGCCTTGGGTTCTGCATGTTATATTGACGCTGAAAGGGTGCCATGTGCGTAGTATTTCGACGAATGTCATATGGCGTCACCTATATGACGCCAAAGGATGAGAACGGGCTCCAATATGACATATGGGTTGGTTTAGGTCTGGGGTATGGTTACGGTTAGACCACTAGGAGGCGCCTTCTGCCCCATATACTGTATATATCTGCGTCTCATATTGATGCTAATGGGTGGTGCGTCTGGATGCCTAAGCATTGGCAAAAGCGTCAGTAAATGATGCCTTGGGATGAGAGCAGGTTGGTTTATCCCACCGCCCAGAATTTTATTTTCAGTGCATGTCTCTAGCTATGCTCACCAGGTTTTCAAACCGGTGATGAATGAAGCTTATTTTTATGTTTTGGCCCACTAATGCACACAAGCAATTACAGTCTCATCAGAACATGTCTTATGCTCAGGGCTTTGGAAAGGATGTGATGAGCCCATATCAGTGGGGCGCTTCTCCGCCAGCAGAGAGCACCCATGTCTTATTAGAACATGAAGAATAACAGGCCTGAGGTTAAACAATAGCGAAACGGCGAGCCATTGTTGTGTCCATGTGTTTGGGGGTGAAGTCTAGGCCAGAAGGCTTTTAGTTGTGGTGTGTGAATAGATTATGTCGATGCTTATATGACTAAAACAGCTTCAAATGGTGGTTAACTGGTTTCTAGATATCCAGGCTGGTCCTTTACAGTCATTAACTGGTTTAGATGGCTAATCAGCTATAGATCGCTATTTAATTTATTTTCTACATTTATTGAAATATAATATATGAATGTCATATCCCAAAATGCTGGTTAGCCACCACATTTTTTTATGATATGATATAAAAAGCTAGTTGATGCTCATTCTTGACCTCTAGACTGGATTACTGTAATGCACTAGGTGGTTGTCTTGAAAATTATATCCAACTGCATGATTTGTATTATCTTAGAACTGTAAATTTTTTGACATATGGACATTACTTTGCCAAACTGTCACCTCTGATAACAAATTATTCTGAATTGTGCTGTAGAAACATGCATTTTTTTCTGTAAATCTTTTTTTGAAATGTGTATTGTGAAAATTTGCGCTATACAAATTAATGTAAATGAAATTGAATCCTGAATAGAGATTGGCCTTTATCAAACATACAACTTATATCATTTATGAATTAAAAGTGAAATGGTGAGTCTCGATGCCTGATCGCAATCGTATAGCATCCAGGTAACAGTATATTCAATGCATTTTCACCCCAAGGCATCATATACTGACGCTTTTGACAATGCGTCAACATCCAACGCACATGGCACCCTTTAGCGTCAATAAGATACACAGATATATATGGGCCAGAAGGTGTCTCCTAGTGGTCTAACCCTACCCCAGACCTAAACCTACTCATAACTGAAGCGTGTTATATTGACGCTGAAAGGATGCCATGTGCGTTGGATGTATACGCATCAGTGGACGCCATAGGATGAGAATGCGTTAAAAAATAATTTTTAAGTTAATCTCATTTGTTTTGCATTCTCCTCCCAAGGTGTCATATACTAACTCTTTTGCCAATGCGTATACATCCAACGCACATGGCACCCTTTAGCATCACGCTTCGGTTAGGGGTAGGTTTAGGTCTGTGTTAGGGTTAGACCACTAGGAGGCGCCTTCTGGCCCATATATATCTGCGTCTCATATTGACGCTAAATGGTGCCATGTGTTGGATGTCTACGCATTGGCAAAAGCGTCAGTATATGACTCCTTGGGATGGTATATTTACTTTATGTATACTGTAATTAGTAGTAGTATTTTTTTAAATGATGCAGTGAACGTGTGTTCACCTGATCTCATTACATTACATATTTATTTCAGAATGTGGCATTTAATTTATCTTACAAATGTTTTTGGCACTCACTGGATTTTAAAAGAGACTTAATATTAAGTATTATTTCAGTATTAATATTTAGTATTAGTGTATATTACACTGACACTATTGGATGAAAACAAAACTTGAATGGACAACTGAATGGAGCTGGATATTGACACAATTATCTTTTGATGAGCTGCTTTATAGATGAATTTAATTTGTTTCATAGTTGATAAATTTTGCAACATCAACACTGTTATTGAACTGAATTGAATCAACAATGAACTGACTTGAGCTAATGTCACTATTCTCGTCTTTAGAGCTGCTTTACAGCAGAATACGTTTCATGTTCGTCATCATATTACTGAACTATATCAACATTGAACTGAACTTCAGCTGAATAATGACATGAATGAAAATTGACTAATATTTTCGGAATTTTCTCGTATTTGATGTAGTTTGCATCACTGATCGTTATTTGTTTATTAGCTGCTTTGAAACGATCTGTATTGTATAAAGCACTATATAAAGGTTGATTTGGCACGGTTCAAATAGCCTAATTAATATTTGTTTTCTATGATGTTGCTTCAACTCTAAAAAATTATGTGTATGGATTTACTTAAAATATACATGCACCATTTTTGCATCATACTTTTTAAGTAATCCCAACTTGGAATAATTTTACTTAAAATGAACAAGAAAACCTTTGTTACATGTACTTAAATATTTGAGTAGACAGAACATTCTTTACTTAAAAATCGCATTGCGTTACGCTTTTTCAGCTTCTTCATATGTGCTTCACAAAATGGCTAAAATTTTTGACTGGAAAGGCATCAAGGGAAATTGCATATCACGTGGCTCATATAGTTACTTAAAATGCAATTATTATAGTAGTTGACATGACTTATGTTTTTTACATTTCATTTATGCACACATTTCACAGTTCACATAGTAACTATATTTTTGTGTTACACACACTATATATGTTAAGTAGAGGTTGAAAAGTTATGAATCCTTAATTTTTTGTGTTTAATCTAATTACTTTTATAAATAATGGTTGTTCAGCCAAAAAAATAGTTTTTTAGTAATGCTTCAGTCCCCCCGAGCGACTGGTGAATCGGCGGTGTATGCGTTTGCAGCTCAAACCTCGGCTCGTGCGGCTTGAATTAGAAGCAGTGAGGTGTTCGCTCCATTCACACTGTTGAGGAAGCGTTAAAAACTCCACTGCTACAAATACTGTGTGCATAGTTCATGTTCCGTCAGACAGCGAGTCCATTATTAGCACTAGATGAACAGCGGTAGCGCTGCATATTACATGAGAATGCTGCGAAAGAGCTCAATGGAGAGAGAATGAATGTGCTGCTTTGTCTGTGTAATGATGTCCCGGCGCTCGCCTCCACCTGTTCAGTTTCGTCATATACTTTTGCGATCGTGAGGAAGAGCGTTGTGGGAAGAGAGAGAGCGGCAGACTAAAAGCTAATGATACCGTCAGCGGCCCTCGACTCTTTGAAGAATCTCCCAGCACTATGTGCTAGTAAAGTCTACAAACACTCCATCACTGTCAGATCTCAAATTCACAGGGAAATCCTGTTTTCTCCAGTCAACACAAATCACAAAAAGCTCTTTTGTGTCTGTCAGTCTCAAACACTTTCATTTTGACAGGTGAACACAAGAAAAGGTAATCGACTTGCTCTCACTAGGAAATACACTGCAGGTTTGTTTGGCTTTAGAAATGTTCATTGGGTTCTATAGTTCTAAACAGAACCTTAGAGTTACATATGTGGGTTTATTCATCGCATTGTTCTCTTGTCTTCGATCTAGTTTCTAGATTATTGCCCACAATTCCTCTGAAAACAAACACGTACAACATCCAGTGATCCAAAAACAGCAAATGAAACAATTAGTCAGAAGTGTAATTTTAATCACCCAGTATCATTATACATTAATATAATTTCCAGACCTGTTGTAGACATAAAGTTGAAGCATTGAATCATCTCCTTACAATATTTATTTGGATATACATATAATATTTATCGGTTTCATTTTGAGGAGAATTACTAATTGAATTTGTCATTAAAAAGTTATGATGGCTAAACCAACCACCAGTTTAATGTAATGTTAACCAATAAAGCTTGGTGGTTTCTTAAGTTTGATAATTAGTCTGCTATGTCATGTTTATGACAGGTTGTGTGGTAACACTTTACAATACGGGTGCACTATTATGCATTAATTAATGCTTAACTAATGCACAGATAATCACAAGTTAATATATAACTCATGAAGAACTAAACCATTAATTAATGATTACTGCATCAGCAACTAATAAAGAGTATATATGATTAATAGATTAAGTAATACATGAATTGCTATGAATTCAATGTGTCATTGTGTATTAATTCCTTAACATATTTTATTAACTAATAGTGTAAATTAATGTGTTAATTACCACAATTAGTCAAAGCTATGCACTTCAACTTCCAGTTGTCTGCTTTAATTAATCATTAGCTAATGATTTGCAAAGGTATCATTATGTTATGACTTTACTTGTTGGGGCACATCATTATTAACTAGTCATTTAGTACTTGTAGTAATTTGCACATGAATTTGCACTAACAATGAAGTAATTAATCACGTATTAATGCATATTAGTGTACCTGTCATATTATCTGGAAGTTGAAATACAAGACTTTGGCTCATTGGTTATTAACATATTATTAATGAGTTATTATGGAATTAATCCACAATTACATATTTAATTAATAACAATTCATGAATGAAGTAATACATTAACCTTAATTAGTTCTTAATGTGGTTGTCATTAATGAATAGCTTAGATAATCATTAGTTACACATTAATTCAGTATTATCTGTGCATTATTTAAGCATGCTTATTAGTGCTTAAATATTAGTACTATATTTTAAAGTAAATCATTCATGTCCACTGGTAAAATATCTATAGTATAGCAAAATACAACATTTAACACATTTTTCTACATCCAATCACACTGCCCAGGACTAGGTCAGCGTAAATGATGAAACGGTATTGTCATTCTCAACAAACCCCACTTGGGTCATGCAGGTCGCATTATATTGAGACAATTTTATTGCGCAGTATCCTGCCATTATATTAGATGTTCCGCAGTGTGTTGAGACTCTCAAACTTGTAATTGCATTTTGACTAGTCCCACTGGTTGAAACCCAGCATTCGAGCTTTAGGATAATTGACTGGCTGTAATGGAGACGAATAAAACATCAGGAGAACGAAAGCAGCAGTGCATGCGAAGAAGCCGGTTTTCTCACGCCTCAAATGTGTCTTTGTCTTGAGGGAGGCTCGTGGACTAAAATCTGATTAGTTGTGTTTGGGTTTATGGGAAATGATTGCCTTGAATGTTTGCTTTGTCGAGGAATTATTTTCCTTCGGCATTCTCAATGCGTAGAGCAACACGCCTCACAATATAAAGATCCCAGAGGACAATTTTATTGTTCAGCGGTTGATCTTTCAAAGCAGAGACTGACAGAGTTATTTTACTTTTATGTAGGTTAACCTTGCTTTTAAAATTCCTTAGGAAAAAATACAAATTGGCACAATGAGAGTAAAGGCTGTTTCACAGTGTTTGGTTTTGTCAGATTGGACATGCTGAATCGTATTGTTAACAATTGGGTGGTGGAATGTATGAGAATTGACATACTGTAATCTGGTGATTGCCTTAAAATTAATAAAAAATTGCTCTTAAATGAATGTGGATACCAGCTCAGACTGGTTGCACTTGACAAATCTGATTGCCATTGTTGAGAGCTCTTTAGATTATTATGGTCCTTCTCTCAGGAGAACATAAAATCAGAGAAGCATTTGGCTCCAATTAGTCTCTTTGTAATTTCATTGATTGGGTAACTCTTTACTTTACTAACTATAAGTATGCAACTACCAGTCATTACACTGTAAAAAAAAAAACGGTAATTTTCTGGCAGCAGGAAATGTCTGTTAAAAAACGGAAAAATACTGTCAGGAAAAAAAACTGTAAAAAAAAATGGTAATTTCTTATTCTATAATGATGGTTTATTACTGTTATTCTACACAAAAATATCTTTCATTATCTGATATAATGTTAATTTAATGACCTATTGAAGTATTAATATCTGTTTTGTACCATTGTAACACTGACAACCACAGTGATGATGAGAGTCACATGATCATTCAAAGCTCATTACAAGCAGCTTCTCCACAAGAGAGTTAATACTAACATATAGAAACTGCACAGTGTCATTCGCAGAAACATTAAACACCATCATGGTAACACATGAAATTTTTAAAATGCATTAAACATTAGTTTAACAACATTAAATGTAACATAAAACCCTAATATACATAACTGATTCGAAAAAAAAAAAACTAAGAAAACTATGAAGAAACATAGTTATTTCAACAAAAACACATCAAATGTGAAGTGTCACGCAGGGAATTGTGGGAATGTCAATTTACGGTTTTTCACTGTAAATTATACAATGAGTTGTTCTTTTTCACTTTCAAAAACTGTAAATTTAATGGTATTTAGTACGGAAATACTATTATTTAACCTTAAAAATCACTTTAACACCCACATACTTAATGATCTTCAAGGAAAACATGTTAAATGACTGCTGATTTCTGCAGTTATACTTTCTTTTCTGTGTTTTCGAAAAAATCTGTTATGTAAAATTACACACAACCCTGTAAAAATTCAGAAAATTTCCTTTAAAAAACATAAAATAGATGTAAAACCAAAATACAAGCAATTACCTGTACTGTAAATTCAATAGTGGACCTTTAAATTACAGCAAATATCTGTAAAATAACAGGCATTCACTGTATAATGACAAAACGGTAAAATTCTGTAAAAAAAATACAGACCATTACCTGTAAATTTACTTTTTTTACAGTATAGAATATAGGCTTTCTGCTTAATATCTGTTTACACATTATTTTTATGGGAATACCTGATTATTTTCGATGAACTTATTGTGAATTTTGCACATGTACTGCAGAAGATTTTCTTTTCCAGTTTGCTAGGATATAAAAATCTTGGTTAAAAGTCAAGTTAAATTGCCATCTGGTGGGAGATTTGTGGTGAAGAGTGAAACACTCACTGTGTCAGGAGAAGCCAGAGGCAACGGCCAAGTTTCCACACTGCAGCTGTTTCCTTGGCGTTACAGATATTTCTTAAAGCTGATGTTTGTGAGCTCAAGGACTTGTTTTTGCAAGATTTTTCACGAAGATTAGTGTATTCCTTCATTTAAAGAAATTTGTTCACATAATGAAAATTCTTCATGTCATCCCACACTCAGTGCTCTTTCCGCTATTTTTCAGTAATGCTATTTAAGTATCACTAAAACAAGACAGATTTAGCTAAGACAAACTTTTTAGAGAATGTACAGAGTCTTGGATATTGTACGTTAACACAAGTGATATTTGTCTAAGTACTTTTGACTTGATTAGATTAACAATATCAAGAGCAATGAATTCAGGAAATGCAAATAAAACGATTTTATCAGAAACATACCATTCAAAAGTTTAAAGGAGTAGTTCACTTAAAAAAACAAAAAACTTTTGCTGATAATTTACTCACCCCCATGTCATCCAAGATATCCATGTCTTTCTTTCTTCAGTCGAAAAGAAATTAAGTTTTTTGATGAAAACATTCCAGGATTTTCTACATATAATGGACTTCATTGGGAACCAAATGGTTCAAGATCAAGTTTCAGTGCAGCTTCAAAGGGCTTTAAACGATTCCAGACGATGAATAAGGGTCTTATCTAGCGAAACGATCAGTCATTTCAAAAATAAATAAAAAAGTTAAAGTTTTATAAGCACAAATGCTCACGTAGCGCTGTTCAGTGATGAGCGTTCATGACTCTCCTGTTCGAACTCGTTCATCAAAATGAACAAATCTTTTTTCGAGTCATGACTCGAAGGGTCCCTGATAAGACCCTTATTCATCGTCTGGTGTCGTTTAAAGCTCTTTGAAGCTGCACTGAAACTCTCATTTGGACCTTCAACCGTTTGGTTCCCAATGAAATCCATTATGGAGAAAATCCTGGAATGTTTTCATCAAAAAAACTTAATTTCTTTTCAACTGAAGAAAGAAAGACATGGGCATCTTGGAGTAAATTATCAGCAAAAGTTTTTTTTAAAAGTGAACTACTCCTTTAAATTTAATAGGAATAAAATATGATCAAAATTGACTGTGAATACTTTTGCATGGTTACAAAACACTTCTATTTCAGATAAATGCTGTTATTTTTAGCTTTCTATTCACCAAAGAAACCTGAAAATAATGTATCACAAAACAATTTAGCAGCACAACTGTTTTTAATATTGATAATAATAAGATAATAAGTTTCTTGAGCTGCAAATCAGAATATAATGGTTTCTGAAGGATTATGTGACACTGAAGACTAATGTAATGATGCTGAAAATTCATATATAATAACATTGAAACAGTTATTTTAACTTGTAATAATGTTTCACTTTTTTGATCAAATGAATGCAGCTTTGATGAGCATAATAGGTGTCTTTCAAAAATTAGAATGCAATCTTATCAACCTTATACACTTTAAAATAAATAGAATTTTGAACTAGATTGAAGTTTGAAATTAAACGACAAAAAGTCATTTTTAAACAGTTCTAAAATTGGTAAACATTCAATATTTCTAAAATTCAGTGTATTTCTTGTTTTATCTTTTGAAACAAAACAGATTTTAAGACATTTTTGCTGCATTTAAATGTATAATGTGCTTGTTTCAACCTTTTTTTTTGACAAGAAAATTTTCATAGCTGACTGATGATCCATGTTTGAATATCTGTAATAGATGTATTCTAACATTTTCTATGTATGAAACAACATGATGGTGATTTTGTCACATCAAAATAAACAGATAAAAGTCAAATATTCATGTTTTTCTCCTCATAATGACTGCAACACATACACTCAGCTGCAGGTCATTTTCACCCTTTTTCCTCATTTCAATCTTTCTCACCTCAGCTTCGTTTCTCTCTCTTTTTCTTTTCTATTTCTGAGCTTAAGGGCCCGCTCGTCTCTGCTTCTGTTAATCAGCATAACCTTTCTGTGTGCTTTGTCGGTGACACAGAGGCTGGCATAAAAAAGATGGTTCTCAGCATCTGTGCCGGCTTCACGCTTTCTCTCTCAGCGCCTTTCGACTTCCATCGCTGCAAAAAAGCAGCTCTGTAGATAGCGGGCGCTTTGTGTTTGAAGTCTGTCATTGGCGAAAGGAGGAAAAGGGATTTGTGGATGAGGAACCCCACCTTTCATCCCACGATGCCTTGCCCTGAGGGGGGTTATCCTAATTAAGGCACAGGCATGCTGGTATAGGATGGCACAGAGGCACATGTTACTATAAGTATTCGGCCCTGGTGGAAAATGTGCACTGGCGGAGGGAAGAGTCTCTGACTTCAAGATCGCTCTCTCTTTTTGGTCTTGGTTAAAGTTTTGATATGGATTTTAAGGTATCATGGTCACGTGGCCGGCTATGCTACAGGGATGATATTCTCAATCTGTGGTTTAATTGCCCAACTTCTGCCAAAAAATCCATAAGGGGAGCATTCACTAAAGCCATCGCTTCACACTGCCATCTTAAAGCATGTCTCTAATCTAATTGCACAATGGGCTTCATTGTGTAAACCCTAGAGAGAACTAGAAAAAACCTCCAAAAGTCAGAAGTGTAGGAGGCTTTGAATGGGATGTCTTGGAAATTGTGTTCCTCAAAAAGATTCCTGGCGCAGTGGATAAGACACATGCCTTTGGTGTGAGAGACCCGGGTTTGAATCCACTGTTAGACACCAATGTATCCCTGAGCAAGACACTTAAACCCTAGTTGCTCCAGAGGCGTGCGACCTCTGACATATATAGCAATTGTAAGTCGCTTTGGATAAAAGAGTCAGCTAAATGGATAAATGTAAATGTAATTCACATAGAATACACTTTCATGTTCCGCGAATGTACACCATAGCATTCAAAAGTAAAAAAGTTTTTAAGATTTTTAAATGCTTTTTTTATCAAAAGCAAACAAACAAAAAACAAGCAAACATTACCAATTTCAAGACCACATGGTGCCTTATCAGCATTTTTTTTTTTGCAATAAACGCGCGCATGTTAATTTCACAACAGCCTATCTTGTCACATAGCTAGTGTCATTCCCTTCAGAAATCATAATAATATGTTGATTTGGTGCTCAAGAAACATCTAGAGTTGAAACGAGTTGTGTTGCTTAAATTTTTGTGGAAACCATGAATTTCAGGATTACTGTAAAAAAATATTGTTGGTTTAACTTAAAAAAATTAAGTAACCTGGTTGCCTTAATTTTAAGTTGATTGAACTGGAAAAAGTGAGTTAATACAATGAAGGAGATTGATTTAATCATCAGAAACTCAAAATAACAAGTTATCTGAACTCAATAAATTATTTAAGTTGATTAGACAAAAGAAAAAATGTTGTGATAACAAATCATGAAAATACTTTTGTTTAACTTTTTTTATTAATTTCTTTAATTTTAATTGAAGTCTCCTGTTTTGTGGAGCGTTCCAAATCAAACACTTGGTTCCTTGACTGTTAGGAAGCAGCTAAAAATAAGCGTGATGAATTTCTGAAATTATTTTAACAATCCCTCAAATTCTTCACAAAACACCTTTAATAACAGCAGCCACGTTCCACAAAAAAAAAAAAAAAAAAAAAAACAAGCAAACATTACCAATTTCAAGACCACATAGGATGGTGCCTTATCAGCAAAAGTTTTTTTTTTTGCAATAAAAAAATTTAATTTCACAACAGCCTATCTTAACATAACTAGTGTCACATAGCTAGTGTCATTCCCTTCAGAAATCATAATAATATGTTGATTTGGTGCTAAAGAAACATTTCAAATTATCATCAGTGTTGAAACGAGTTGTGTTGCTTACATTTTTGTGGAAACCATGAATTTCAGGATTCTGACTACACTGTAAAAAATATTGTTGGTTTAACTTAAAAAAAAATTAGTAACCTTGTTGCCTTAATTTTAAGTTGATTGAACTGGAAAAAGTGAGTTTGAAGGAGATTGATTTAATCATCAGAAACTCAAAATAATAAGTTATCTGAACAAAATAAGAACAAAATAAAATTACAAATTAATTTGATTTGACAAATGAAAAAATGCTGTGATTACAAATCTTGAAAATACTTTTTTACGGTCAAAATAACATTTATTTGATTTTTTTTGTAACACTATAAATGTGTGATTTGTTTTTATTTTTTATTATTAATTTCTTTAATTTTAATTGAAGTCTCCTGTTTTGTGGAGCGTTCCAAATCAAACACTTGGTTCCTTGACTGTTAGGAAGCAGCTAAAAATGTTTATAAGCGTGATGAATTTCTGAAATTATTTGAACAATCCCTCAAATTCTTCACAAAACGCCTTTAATAACAGGCACGTTCCACAAAAACCAGTCAGGAGAAGGAAATTCGAACCAGAGAGTCTTAAAAGGACAATGTCCCGGAGGTGCTAATGCCACTTGCACCACAATTGTCAACTATATATTTCCTCTCCTGCCGTTTTTCATTCTGTTTTTATGTCTGCTTCTGTGATAAACATGTCCAGTTTCGATCCGGTGTGACAGTGTAATCTGAGCGAGTCACACTTCTCTCGGCGGGTCTGACCGTCGCAAGGCGTTTGGTCATTCTCTTGCTCTGTTGTAAATCCCAGCGTGGCCTTGACTCGCTAAACCTGTCTTCCAGCCTATTTTTGCCTCACCTTGTGTTTATTTTCCTCATAGCGCTTGGCATATTTATCCGCATTCTTCTCTGTGTTTGAATGCCGAGCAGCTTTTGTCATAACCTAAATGACTGGCCTGTATACCCTTCGTGAATTGTAACGCTTTCCGGTTTATGTCTCTCTTCCCATTCTCTTATTTCCTGCCTCCATCTTTATAGCTGAATTGTGGGATGAGACGCGCAACCTTGGCTTCAGCGCGGATGGTTATGCGGCATGACAATGAGGACAGAGAGAGAGAGAGTAAAATCATTTCTGGATAAAAAAAAATCACTTACAACACCTTCAAGTTTTTATTGAACACCTCACTGAAAAAAATCTGATCTGTAAAGCCATAAAAGTGAAAAGTTCGACCAGGGTGACGATGAGGACCCAGCGGCGGCACTGAGGCTGTTGATATTTAAGCGAGATACGCAGAGAGAGAGACAGATAATGGGTAGAGAGAGACAGACACATTGAACGCGAGTTTCATTGGCTGCTTAAGAGCTAATACATGTCAAAAAATAAAGCATCAGACTTAAAAGGTCTTCGGAATTAATAAGACTGTGTAATGAAAACCGAACAAAGTTTGCACACAACTTTGCACACGCATTTGCTTTTGATTGTTTTGATGCTGTTATTCTCTTTGTCTTTTTCGAGTAACAGACGGATGTGTCCTCATTATGCGAGTCGCCCACTCATGCAGCAAGTGTCATCTGAGTGTGTGGCATATTAAAGGCCTGTGGGAATCTCATTAGGGTGACAGACGCAGGGCTTACTCTCTCCTCCCTTGGATTGTGCCATGACGGGTTCAGATTGTGCAGCGTGAGGGCAGAGGTGGCGTGTGGTGGGTGCGAGCTCTTTTTCAGTTGAATGCAAATGTATGTTCCTGTTCCATTTGATGTTCAAGGGTGTTTTTACAACTAGGGGAACTTTTGACCTTGAAAAATAAACTCTCTTATACACTCTTTCAGGAGTTCACAATGTCATTTCCACAACATGTCAAATGATTTATTGTGCTTGATAGCATTCTGTGATGCAAATGACATTTTCAAGGATAAAATGGCTCTTTTTGGCTGATTTCACAGCTTCATTTATCCAAAATACTCACAATGAAATGTTTTCAAAATCTTTAGTTGATTTTTCTTCATGCATGTTATGTTATATTTCTCTAGCTTTTTACTGATGGTCTTGTTTGCTTTGTTAAACAAGTCCATTAACTTTTGAGAAAACGTTATCACAGTTGCTGCTGGTGCTGAATATGAATTCAAATCATTTTCACACAATAAGTATTGAAATGGTTTTAGTTCATTTAAATCTTTTAAATGCGGTATTCTATTTTCATGAATGCAATTAAGTTAATAAATATAATATATATAATAATATAATATATAAACAATTATGATGATTTTACATATTTTTAAGATTAAAAGTCTGGATCTGTGACAAGGGTAAAACTACAGTTGGAAAAACATATTTGAAAAAAATAAATAAATAAAAATAAAACGGAGAATATAAGAAAATGCGGGAAAATATTAACCCCTGAAGTTAAAGTAAAACCTTCAGCCTTTTACATTCCTTTTTAAACAAGTTAAACGAGTAGTTCACTTTAAAAAAAAAAGTTTTGCTGCTAATTTACTCACCCCCATGTCATCCAAGATGTCCATGTCTGTCTTTTCTTCAGTTGGAATAGAAATTAAGGCTCCATATAATGGACTTCAAATGGGAACCAAACGGTTCAAGGTAAAAAGGACAGTTTCAGTGCAAACTGCAAACTGTTCAGAAGGGCTTTAAACGATTCCAGACGATGAATAAGGGTCTTATCAAGCAAAACGCTCATTTAAAAAAATAAAATAAATAAAAATTAGTTTTATAAGCTCAAATTGCTCTTGTTCTGCGATGTGCACGTTCGTGGCTCTGCTGTTTGAACTCATTCATCAAAAATGAACAAATCTTTTCCCTAGGGATGTGCACGAATATTGGAATTTTTCGAATATTCAATATGTAATTATTACTCGAAAAATAAAATACTATCTGAATTTTCGAATACGTTGCTTTGCTGGCCGTAAATGCAGTGAGTCCATGATAAATCCTAAAGAACTAACTCGCAGTTACAATTAAATGCACTGGATGGTGCTGTGGAGTGTGTTAACAAGTTGTCTGTATTTGATCTCAATGTTGTCGTCTGCTCGCGAAGTTTGCAATTAACGTTACTTGAAAAGGATCTTACTAACGTGAATTACTTTTGATCAAAATGAATTAATTAATCTGAGTTATGATATCATCACCATGAGAAATCACATGAAATCCAAACAGTCGAGTGAGGAAAGACATCCTCTGCATCAGCAACTGCAGGTAAGCGCAGCTGGACCCCGCGTGATCAAAGATGTTAACTTATCTAATAGCAAAATGATTTTGAGACACTTATTTTAAGTTTCGTTGGGGAAGTTACGGTTCCAGTAAACGTCTGTCAGCGCAGTGTCTTTCTCACTCGAGCATAAAGTGCTGGCAGCGACCCCTGCATGTAACGTTAGATATGTATTGTTTTTCTCAACATAAACGTGAAACAATATAAACTCGATAATCAGTCATTTGCTGACTACGTGTGTATAGGTGTACGTTCTGTACGATATCTGACGCAATCTGCTTTATTGGGGTTTTTTTCCGCTCACGCTGCTTGAGCATGCTTTTAATAATGCTTTTTTATATATTTTGTTTACTCATAGGCCTACGGTTTAATGTTTTCAACTGAAAGAAAACTTTAATTACTATTGTAAGCTTGTTGTGTATTGCCTAATTGTAAGCTTGTCCAGAAATGGTGACAAAAACGTAAAAAAAAACCCTTAAAAATAACGTCTTTTTCGTTAAACATAATTTAAATAAACGAATATTTCGAATATTCGATTTTTATGAGCCCGAATATTCGAATGCAATATTTTAGAAAAATGCCCATCCCAAGTCAGACTGGTTCATTTCGTTCTTCTGAATGAACCAAATGACACAAAAAAAGATTTTGTTCATTTTGATGAACAAGTTTGAACAGAAGTCAAGAACACGTTTCACAGGAACAGAGCAAGGCTGAGCATTTGAGCTTATAAAGCTTAAACTTTGTTAAATTTTTTAAATGAGCGATCTTTTTGCTTGATAAGACCCTTATTCAGTCGTCTGTGATTCGTTTAAAGCCCCTTGAACAGTTTGCACTGAAACTGTCTTTTGGACCTTGAAACCATTTGGTTCCCAACTGAAGTCCATTATATGGAGAGAAATCCTGGAATGTTTTCATAATTTAGCTTTATTTCTGTACTGTGCATTGTTTTCTCATCTGTATTTTCAATCTTGTCTGGCACTGTCCCTTGCCTCCAGGAGAAAATGTCTCTGGAGTGCATGTGTGTTTTTTTGTAAGCGTTTGAGAGTGTGTCCTGTGTATAAGGGACTTTCCTTTGTCCTTGGGGACCAGGTGACTCATAAGTTTAACAGATGTCATAATCGCACACCAAAGCAGAGGTGTGAGAGAGTATCACATGACTGGATGCAGATCAAGCCTGCCGTGTGTGGTCGGGTCAAAGTGTTGTTGCTAAGCGGCTAAGCCGGTTGCTTGGGTGATGTGTACACATGATAATAAAGCCCCCTGAGCTGATGTGCTCGTCTTGTTTGTTTGAGATGAATATGTGAATAATGAAGACATTGTTCGGATGGTATCATCATTATTTTGGTTTCTGTCAACAAGAACAGTCCTGCTGGAGCAAGACTTTTAATCATCCATGACACACAATCTGTAGAGCCACTTTTTTCTGCCTCGTTGACAACAGGGTGGTTGCTATGTCAGTCTTGAGGTCAATAGGTTTTAAGCATGATGAGGGACTTCTTTATGGCAGCAATGTTTTTGTTCAAAGGTGTTGTAAGTGTTGCTTTTGTGTGCAGCTAGTGTCACCGAATCTGCCATTGGTCAGACAAAGAGATGGCCCCGCCCCAAACTCACCCCATTGGTGCACATTTCTGATTCATATCCGATTTATTACCACATATGAGTAAGGGCTAAATCCAATCTGGAGAAATCGGAATCCATGCGGGGTTTTTTTACCTTGTTCATGACTCTGTGCCACATAAGGGAAAAAAATCGATTAAAATGGGGCCCTAGACGTCGCTCATCGTTCTTGCTGCTCCTTTCCCGTTCTGTGATTGGTTCCCTAGATGAGGTAAAGATAAGGACTATGGTTTCAGGACCAAGGAAATCGTGCTGCGGCAAGGCAGTATGGAGAAACCCAGGCTAACTTATCGCATATACAATATCGGTTATTGGTTTATTGTATTGGTCAATGTTAAATATTTACATCAGCTGATATAAGGTATTTTAATATATTCTCATCCCAAGGTGTCAAATGCAATGTTTTTGCCAATGCATAGACATCTAACACACATGGCACCCTTTAGCATCAACATAACACGCTTCGGTTATGGGTAGGTTTCTAGGTCTGGGGTAGGGTTAGTGTTAGACCACTGAGGAGGCGCCTTCTGGCCCATATATATCGGTGTTCTCATATTGACGCTAAAGGGTGCCATGTGCGTCTGATGTATACGCTTTGGAAAATGCGTCAGTATATGACGCCTTGGGATGAGAACGGGCTCGGTATTTAGCACTAATTTCTGTCTGTTTTTGTATTACACACCTTTGTTGTCACCTAGCACTCTATCTTTAAAGATTACCTCTGTTGAAATCATGTTTCGGAGTGCGTTCCTGGGTCAACAAATTTAGTTGATCGTGGAACAACATTCCTGCCCAAGAATTTACTCCTAACCCTATCCCTACTCCTAATAGGGACTCCTGAACCCTATCCCTACTCCTAATCAGTGAATAACACTGATGTAAAAGCTCCAAACAAGGGTTTTGTTAGCCTAAACTTGGCATAAACTGAACTGTAAAAAAAATATTTTCACAAACATTTTTTCTTTTGTCAAATCAACTTAAATAATTTTTGTAGCTCACAAAACATTACTTAATTTTTTAAGTTAAACCAACAATATTTTTTTTTTACAGTGTGTAAACTTGTCCCTCAAATCTGATAGGTTGAATGGATTGTTGATCCAGGAACATGTTGTACTTGGTGAAATCAGGTTCTGCTGTCAGGGACCCGCAACATGTGGGAAGTGCGGGTATATGTAAGACAAAAGTGAGAGTACGTGCAGATATTTTAAAAAGTGCTGGTACTGCATACTGGTGCGTATACCAGCCACTTCGAGCACTGGTTTCATGAGAATATTGTATCGCCGCCTTGAGTTTAGGATGTTACTGCTATTAGAATAATTTAGATATTTTTATTATATACTAGAAAATCTACAATGATATGTTATATGTAGTTTTTTTTATCTGTGCATCCAGATTACAACATTGAGTGTGAGTATGCATTAAATTCATTTTGTAAATACATAAATATTAAAGCTAATATTTATTGTAAGATTTAAATGATGCAGACTAGAGTATGTTTCTGTACTGGTAAAGCATTTCCTGGCATGGAAACGGGGAAATTTCGTCTTTCTCTCCTTAGAGACAACATTTCAAACTCATTCATACCCAATTTAAAATTCATTATAATTTCATCATGTATGCAAATTAGAGGACTTAAACCTGGCGATAATACCTTTGCAGAAAATAATGCATAGCTATTATACAAACCAGCATGTCAGCAGGATTTAATTAGCTGACGAGTAAACAGCGAGCATGTTTAAGGATATGAATTAAACATTGCCAGTGTTCACTGCACAGTTTCATTCAAGTAATTTATAATTTCCATGATTGTTTTCAATGCAAATGTTTTCTCTCGTACAATCTGACAATGCACATTTCCTTATAATTCTGACTGAATAAATATTACTGTTTAATTGGTTTGAATCTGCAACAATTGACCAATCTGATTAATCCAGACACAACACAGAGATGAATTCCCAGCACCGAAATCAAGGCATTTGACATTCACATCTGCAGTAGCTTCATTATCTTGCCCATATCCGTCTCTTCTGAATGCGTTTTGGCTTTTACAGCCTTCTGACTTCCTGCTCCATTATCTGTGTTATCTTCCTCTCCCTCTCCCTGTCGCTGTGAGGTAAATGTGGAATGTCACACTCAATATTCTGGACGTGCCGTGATTAATTCGCCAGAGTTTCCACTGGCCAGTTTACTGAGCGGCCAGTCTGTGGTCGTTGGACGCTCCTTTGTCTCCTCCAATTCCCATTATGCTTTGCTGGCACTGACCTAATTTCCTCGCCACCCGCTCAGCTTCCAACTCGTAGCCCACCGCTGTCACCGGCTGAACTGCCCCACAGGGACCCATCGCAAACTGATGGGCAGTTTTATGGCTGAGCGTTTTATGGCTATTTTTTATTCCGAATTGTTCAGTCAGCTATCCCGGCTCATCTTTCGTCTTCTAACCCCCAGGGTGCGGCGGTGCAGGGAGTTCGAGAATCAAACGAATCCCGCCGTATTCACCGCCTCCATAAAAAAATATGCCGCAACAGTTTGTCAACTTTGCACCCGCTGAGGCATTTGCGGCGGCCATAATCTCCTAAAGATGTGAGGTGATTAGTTTGGAAATAACACTGCTGCTTCAGGGAGCCTGGTTTTATGGGCCGAAGCTCGAACAGACGTATGGAAATACAATTTCTGAGACGATTTTCTTGAGGTGGTCTCTCCGCTCCCATTTTCAATCTGATAAATGTCTGTTCCTGCCAAGCATATTCAAGTCGCTAGTCACTTGTGTGTTGTTGCGCTGCTCGTCCAAGCATAACTTTCCTGACTTCTCTGAAAGCTTCAATCCACCACGCTGAAGGTCCTTTCAGCCCTTGTTTCAATAGAACCGGTTATCCAAGCAAGCAAACCACCCCCCCTTTAGGTTCGACGGATTATCTACCCTGCTCTCTGTTTCTTTTCACTCCATCACCTATCTTGAAGACTTAATGGAAAATCTGTCCATTCCGGCGGCCTCTATTAGCATGAAACATGCCCATTCAGCTTTTGCTTTTGGGCTGCGGTGCTAATAGGTCTACGGGAGATGCCGGGGAACCTTGTGGCAGGCGCGTGGGGGATCAACCTCTATCGCCTCCGACGTATCACAACGCACGTCTTCCAGAACAAATTGGCCTGTTTACTAAAGAATTGGCAGTGACCCATGAATATTTGATAGCAAGCAACTGTTGACGGCCGCGTACAATGACTCCCTTATCTCATTTAGCCAGTCTGGCAGGCTCACGCCTCCCTACACTTCCCCTGAGAGACGGACACCGCTGAAAGGGTTCGCAATCCAATACGGCAGCTGCACACCAAAGCCAGTGGTTATCATTGAGAGAGCAGGGCCGTCTAAGCCTTTCCCCCTTTCCCCAACTGTCGGGTATACAGGATATTAGCCGAACCTCTCATATCATAACCTCACCTTTGCCGCAACGGCTAATAATACAGCAGCCTGGAAATCAATGAAGCTGCCCTGAGATTTCAGCTCGGTCCTCTCCATAAAGGGATCTAGAGGGCAGTGAAGTTTCCGTTTTCTCTCTTTCTCTTATTATAGGGGAAGAAAAATGGGTGACCGGGACTCGGAGATCATTTCTCCGAGTCCCTGAAAGTGCTGGTCGCTCTCTCTCAGGGAGGTGAGTGTTTCAATGGGGTTTATACTACGCTATGACAGTGGCTGTCTCTCTTCATTAGAGCACAGGCCTTTGCTCCCTCAAATGGTAATTCAGCAGCGTAGGATTCTGCTGAGCGAGCAGAGGAGGATTCTGGGTGGGCTGATAGAGACGAGAACAGAGCCGGAGAGACTGAGATGAGATCGGGTTTCACTCTCCAGGCCAGTGGTGGGCGACCTCATCCGCAAAGGACCCCTGAGGGTCTGTGTTTTTTTATTCCTGAATGCACCTGCCTAAACAAATACCAAACTCAGTTTAATGACGGCTGTTAGAAAAACACTAGGACTGGAAGTTAATTAAGGTGCACACACAATGGTGGTTTATAGGTTAATAAAACTATTCAAACACTGAAACTGAGGAACATTCTTTTCTCTAAATCAGAGCACAGTTGAGTCAAATTCATTTTGTCAGACAACTGATCATAGTCCAAAAAGACGTTATTAACAATATTAAGCTTTTAATAATCGTTCAAGTTCTATGGTAGAAGTAGGGCCAAGAAATGACACGGAGGGATGATTCACATTTCATGAATGATTTCAGAACGAGCCAAACAGAACTTTCTCCTGGCTGTAAAGAGGTTGAGCATTTAAAAAATGAGAAACAGAATGTTACTGTGGGTTGGTGTGGATGCTAATATAGGTATTGTTATCTTTACAGTTATTATTCTTGGTGTGAACAGTCCTGAACGATCCCATTTTTAAATGTTTTATTTATTTATTTTTGCATATTCTTAACATTTGCTGTTGCATTCTTACCAGTTAATCTCTCTCTCTCTGCACTCTTGATGTTTTAGAGTGACTGATCTGTAGCTTTCCTTTAATTTTCCTGAAGTTTTTCCTTTAGTTTTTCATATTTCCCTTGCATTTCCTATGTTGGTCATTTTTGACCGGGAGAAGGCTACTGTAAGTGTGATTTTTTTTTTTTATGACCCTTTAACATATCAGAATCATCTCCTTGATTTTTTGTGTGTTCATCTAGGTAATACAACAAAAGTCACCATGGGCGTCAGTTTGGTTTGAAATGTGCTGGGGACAGAGACGCATTCGGAAGGCCATTTTTTTCTCTATCGAGTAGGTCATGTTTTGAAAGACGATGTCCTGTAGCTTCCTGAGGTACATAAATAAAAACGAGCACAATGTCCGAGTATAGTGAGTATACATTGTTTATACGCCCTTCATTGCATATGTACAGTGATGGTCCAGAGGTAGATTTTTTGCCTGAGCGCGTTGGGACTCGGTAGGTTCAAGGTTTTAATCTGCATTCGTATAGTTTTTTTTTTCCTCATCAAAACCAATAATGTTCATCAGTGGTTGTATTGCTATAATGTTTATCAGTGGTTGTATATGTTTTATTAGGGAAAAAATATACGAGAGCGGATTAGAACCCATGAGAAACAAGAGACACGTTTGTGTGCATTTTGATTTGTGTTTTTACTCGGAACGAATCTCCGCAATAAATTGCAGCGCGTTTCCGAGAGAAGACAACACATTTCAGTGCTAGATCGCCTGTTATTTAACAAACAAATAAAATGAATGTTGTTAACTGGAAATGTTTTATTTGTATTGGTACATCTGTGCCGTGAGACGTTTCAAAGTGGTGGGACATGTCCCACCTGTCCCGCACGAAATGACGCCTATAAAAGTCACCTAAGTGTCCCCCCCCATCCGATGAAGCAAACAAAAAAATTAACAATTCAAAATCGTGAACGTTTTAGGTCATTTCTGGACGAAAGAAGCCCAGAGGGTTAAAGGTACTGGCTGGAGCTCTTCATTATTATCTGTTGATCAGATCTTTCATCAACTTATCAACATGCTTCCAGTCACACAAAGCTGGACAGAGAGGCATTTAGCAGAGGTTTTCTCCAGAGCTACTTAAGCACTCAAGTTACATGGACAATCCCCTTGGAAGAACCTGGGGTTAAGTGCTTTACTCAAAGCCACAATGGTGATGGGTCATGGTTTTCTCCTGACAGGGCTCTGAACATGCAACCTGCTGATTACCAGCCCTAAACTGTATTGTGATGTGATGGATAAACATTATGGAGCATCATTGTTTAACAGTCACAACTAAACAGTCAAACTGTTCAAAGGGCTTTAAACGATTCCAGACGACGAATAAGAGGTCTTATCGAGCGAAACGAGCGCTCATTTAAGAAATAAATAACAAACTTTAAGTTTTATAAGCTCAAATGGTCGCCTTGCTCTGTTCTGTGATGCACGTTCGTAACTCTCTTGTTCTGAACTCGTTCATCAAATTGAATGAATCTTTTTCCGAGTCAACTCGTTAATTTCCTTCGCCTGGAATCGGTTAAAGCCCTTTGAACAGTTTGCACTGAAACTCGAACAAGGTCTTTTGGACCTTGAAGTCCATTATATGGAGAAAAATCCTGGAATGTTTTCATCAAAAATCTTAATTTATTTTTGACTGAAGAAAAAGAATGACATGGACATCTTGGATGACATGGGGGTGAGTAAATTATCAGCAAATTTTTCTTTTTAAAAGTGAACTACTCCTTTAAATTTGTAAAATGGAAGTTGTACATAACAATAATCAGTAATGTTATGCCTACTAGATGGTTGTATAGAAGAAAAGAAAAAAAATCAATATGCAAATTTCATAATGACATTATCAAAGCATTTTGAATGCTAAACACACTCTATTTAATTTCCCTCAGTGCATTAATGGCCAACTTTAGCTCTTTATTTCCACCCTGTTAATTTTCTAGCCATTGTGTCAATAATCAAGTTAATAATTACAGAGTTCAGGTACTTTTGACTCCATATTTTTTTTAAATTGCAGACTCCCACTAAAATGTACATAGGCATATTTTAAACAGAATAGTGTACTTAAACACTGCTTCCTTTCTCTGGGGAAATCTCCTTGTGTTGAATACTGAGGAGCTGTAGTTTGTGAGTGAACATTAGGTCATCAGGTTAAAGTGACACGGGTGCCATCATTCCCCATCAACGGTCTCTTTCAGCTGCTCATTGTCTCGTTGTGAATTTAAATCTCTGTTATTGGCCAATGATATTCAAAAGCCAAGGCCAAAACTTAACACGAGAGCTAATTAAAGTGGAATCAACCATTTTCTTTACCCTTTTCTTTAAAACTTTTCCAAGCACTTAGATAGCTCTAAAGATCTCACTGTTGTACTCATTGAATAGAAGCTCATCCTGATGCCAGAATCGATCTACATGCTTTTTTACAAAGTCATCTGCTTTTCATTGCAATGCTTATGTGCTTAAAGGAACCTTCCTTTTAAAACTCTCTCAGTTACACACGGTTATTTAATCAACTAATGGTGGTTTGTTTTACAAACCCTTCTGCTTATTCTGGCCACGTTTACACAAAGCCGGGTATTTAGCAAAACAGAATATTTTCCCCCTCTCCGTTTTCAAAAATAACATCATTCACACACCCGCGTAAATATGCAGTCCAGCGCCATCAGTAACTATGCCAAACCTATTGCCGGCAGTGTAGGGGTTAAAGGATAAAGCCATGCAAGCCAATCAGAATCGACAAGAGAGAACCTAAAACGCCGTTTCTCCCAGTTCACTCGACAACACATAACCGCCGTTTTCAGAAATCTCAGCTTTGAGTTATTAGAAATAATCGTTTTCAGTGATAAAAACGGCGTTTTCGTGTAAATGAGAGGGCAAAACGCAGAGAAATATCTGCGTCTTTCCCATCGTGTAAACGGGGCCTTTATTACAAGTTTGAACATTTGCTGATATAATTAGTAGCCTGGATGCTAGCGAACTTAGCCCCGCCCTCAACATTTGAGTATGGGAAGTTCGGTCTGACTTATCCGTTGTGAAGCAAGTATGCCCGAACCAAAGCAGTTCTGAACCAATCAAATTGTCAGGGCGGGCATATGCGGGATTTGGTCTATCCAATTGAGTCATTTTTTCTTTGTCCTGGTTCAGTCTGAAACATGCCCCATAATCACAGCCCAATGGAGCAGTATCAGTATAATTAAGCATAATAATACGGACATTTTTACAATGATAACTTTTAAAATGGACTCAATGCTGTGGGTTTAAAACTGACTCATCAAATTGGAATCCGTATCTGGCTTTCCTTGCTTAAAATAGTAACTGAATGTGTTAAGCTGAACCAATACTGGAACATGTATTATTAACTATGTAATATTAATGTTATATGTAATGTTAACTACATTAGCACCAGCGGTCATGATTTTTTTCTTCCTTTTTCTCTCACATTTGCTTTTCTGTTGTCTGTTTTTCATGTTCATTGTGTTTAGGCCTTTTCTGTAAGCCTAGTCTATATGACTATTTGAGGATCTTGAGGTAAAAAGTGGTTCCAGAGGTAAAAACAGATATAAATATTGTTCGTTTTCTCACTCAAATCGCTTGTTTCGTGTCTTAGGCCATCAATGTGTACTTACATTTACGAGTCATTAAATCATGTTTAATTTGGACTTCTCTGTGCATGCTCTTTTGAGGTGGTGACCATAGACCTCCATTATATGAGTGACAGACAAGAACGGTTTGACCTAAAAATATCAAAATTTAAAATACTGTGGAATCAAAGACACCTACATCTTGGATGCTCTTGAGGTAAGCGAAAACATACCAAAAATTAATTTCAAAGTGAACTATCCCTTTAAGGAGACTTTTTAAAGGGAATATGGAAAGTAAAGTCAAGCATTTCAGCATCTTCTCGATTAAAAGATTAAAATTCACTTTATTTCAATGGTCCACTGTAGACATTCTAGTTGCAAAGTTACTTATAGTTTCTTATACTAAATGGACCATCAAAATAAATAATGCATTAAAATATATTCAAATAGAAAACAGTTAAATCGTAATAATTCACATTATTAGTGTTTACTGTATTTAATAAATGCAGGCTTGGTGAGCATTTTGAATGGTAGTGTAAGAGCAGGATCATGTATTGGGTCACTCTTGATTTCTTTAAATAGAAAAGTTTTTTAGTGCACCTTTAAAATTTACCAGCAGCTCAACTTAAGTGGATGAATAGCGAGTGCATGGTTTTCAACACAGCATTCACATGCAATTACAAAATTCACATTTGGCCTTGATCACATAAAGCATTGATTAAAGCAGCAGAGCTCAGTCCTCTTCTGAAGCACGCAGCGCAGGAGTTAAACAGAGAACACGTGTCTCAGGAACCCTGTGGCCTTCGTCAGCGGATAATTAAATCCAAGCCTATTTATTCTGTTTAATGTGGCTTTAATTCAATTACAGGCAGGGTCAGGGAAGGGGTCTCTGAAGCAGTGGAAAGAGAGAGATAGAGGGATGTTGTTGACACTGGACATTGATGATGTGAGCAATAACTGCATTAGACTCCTGGACGAGGACAGGGACAAAGGCCGATATAAATGAGCAAAGTATTGTGGTTTAACTTCCTTTCGCATTGCATTTTGCTACCACATCAGTCCTCAAAGCCATGGTGAATGAATATGGTAATCATATAGCCCTAGCCCTCCTTGGCATGTTCATGTGAGTTCACGAGAGAAATAGTGATGTACAATTCATAATCCATTCTCTGTTGGATCTTTTCAATGAATCACAAAACCTGCCTGAATGATTCGTTCACAAATCAAGCTAATCCGAATCTCTCACTGACTCCTGCCACAGTGGTGTTCAGTGAATAATGATGTGGATATAGTGAATGATTCATACTGACTGGTTTTTCTATTGTTTCCTTTTCTTTTTTTGTATTTAATGTAATGCATCAAAAAGAATGAGAAATTCAACAACAACAGCAACAAAAATATCCCGTTGTGCTCCACAGAAGAAATAATGCCTTGTGGGTTTTGAACAACATGAATGTGAGAAGTGATGACATAATTTTTGTTTAGGGGTAATAGTGTGCAGTACACTGAGACTTTCTGATGGTCTGGCTTTGTGAGATTAATATATATACACACACACACACTCACCTAAAGGATTATTAGGAACACCTGTTCAATTTCTCAGTAATGCAATTATCTAATCAACCAATCACATGGCAGTTGCTTCAATGCATTTATGGGTGTGGTCCTGGTCAAGACAATCTCCTGAACTCCAAACTGAATGTCAGAATGGGAAAGAAAGGTGATTTAAGCAATTTTGAGCGTGGCATGGTTGTTGGTCGGTCTGAGTATTTCACAATCTGCTCAGTTACTGGGATTTTCACACACAACCATTTCTAGGGTTTACAAAGAATGGTGTGAAAAGGGTAAAACATCCAGTGTGTGGCAGTCCTGTGGTCGAAAATGCCTTGTTGATGCTAGAGGTCAGAGGAGAATGGGCCGACTGATTCAAGCTGATAGAAGAGCAACTTTGACTGAAATAACCACTCGTTACAACCGAGGTATACAGCAAAGCATTTGTGAAGCCACAACACACACAACCTTGAGGCGGATGGGCTACAACAGCAGAAGACCCCACCGGGTACCACTCATCTCCACTACATTGCAAGAGGTCACCAAAATTGGACAGTTGAAGACTGGAAAAATGTTGCCTGGTCTGATGAGTCTCGATTTCTGTTGAGTCATTCAGATGGTAGAGTCAGAATTTGGCGTGAACAGAATGAGAACATGGATCCATCATGCCTTGTTACCACTGTGCAGGCTGGTGGTGGTGGTGTAATGGTGTGGGGGATGTTTTCTTGGCACACTTTAGGCCCCTTAGTGCCAATTGGGCATCATTTAAATGCCACGGCCTACCTGAGCATTGTTTCTGACCATGTCCATCCCTTTATGGCCACCATGTACCCATCCTCTAATGGCTACTTCCAGCAGGATAATGCACCATGTCATAAAGCTCTGAATCATTTCAAATTGGTTTCTTGAACATGACAATGAGTTCACTGTACTAAAATGGCCCCCACAGTCACCAGACTCAACCCAATAGAGCATATTTAGGATGTGGTGGAACGGGAGCTTCGTGCCCTGGATGTGCATCCCACAAATCTCCATCAGCTGCAAGATGCTATCCTATCAATATGGGCCAACATTTCTAAAGAATGATTTCATCACCTTTCATCAATGTAATGTAGAATTAAGGCAGTTCTGAAGTCGAAAGGGGGTCAAACACAGTCTTAGTATGGTGATAATAATAATACTTTAGGTGAGTGTATGTCTATATTTAAACATTGTTTGCAGAGCAAATCGATTCTTTATTCACCTGTTGAGTGAAAATTGCCATTGGAAATCTGTAGAGGCTCAGTATTATGTGTGCTTAAGGACTAATGCATCATGAAGGACTGTCAGTGTAGACACAGATCCAGCTGTTTGACCTATTGAATGCAGATCATCTTCAGATCAATAGCCAATGTCAGGAAGAAATCTACTAACTGGAAGAGAAATGCTCTCAGTTATGGTATATCACTGTTATAAATGTATGATTATATCTGCCTACCTAGGTATCTAAAGCTAACATTTATTATAATTTTTATTTTTAATTAATTAGCTGGTCGACTAACAAAAGCTTGAAAACCTTGAAAACCTAACCAGCTTAGACCAGTTGGGTCCAAAACAGCTTCTGGCATACACTTGATTTTTGTAGAGGGATTTACCTATAAAAATATGCATAATCATAATAGTCCATTGTTATTCTGTCATGTTTTCTCATGTGGCCAACAGATTTGTTGTTGTCACTCTCAAAGTTTATATGCAAGTGTTGACATTTTATAAACAGAATCTTGAATTGCTATCTGGGCGTCCTGTGTGAACGTGTTTGATGGAGATCATAAACTCTATTTAGAGAGAGTCAGTTTGGCTCTGTTGTTGTTTGCTTTTAAGTGTGATGTGTAGGGAAAAAAACTCCCACAAATCATGACGAGAGCCAAATACCTAGCAAATAATGAAAAGAGAAGCAACAGACCATTAACTTTTTTGCCTCGCTGTGACATAGTGCACAAAAAATATTGGGCTATAAGAAAGCAAACAAGGATATAAAGCTATTACTTGACGAGATTAATTGATCTCAAATCCTATAATGGTTTAATTGACTGGAAAATAGCAGATGGTTTGATAGCAGCGTCGTAAAAGAAGCTTGTCAGCAGAGCCTTAATAGCCTCTCTGTCCAATTTCAAATATTTCGCCACACGTTTTATTTCCACCACCCTGTTCTATCGCTCTCTTCCCTTTAAAGAGAGAGTGAGGGAGAAAAGAAAACACTGATATACACCTTCATTTCACTCAGATCTATAGAGATATGTATTCTTTATCTTTATTATATCAGTCAGTTCATTGAAAATGGATCTTTTTGAAGGTGAAAACAAAATAAAGAAAATTATGAACAGGACACAGTCGTTGTTATTGAAGTGACAATGAATGAACAATTATGGATTTGTACACTTTCTGGGAATGTTGAGTTGGTTGACTGAATGTGGATGTTAGGAAATTCTATGTGGCTTTCACTATGAAATCAAAATGGATTTTTATGGAATATTGCAGTGTTTTTTATATAAATGATTTATCCTTGCATATCATAATTCTTTTGTTCAAGAAGCTGTTTTATTCATATATACATCCCAACAGGGGAGACAAAGACGATCACAACTTCCATTCCATGCCGACTTAAAGAATTCTGAATGTTTTTGTATGTTGCAATGCAGCGTCTATGGTGTTTTGTGTGATTGCTAGGGTTTTTTCTTTTTTTTTTTTGGTTGTTTGAGAATCCAGAGTGTTTTTCAAAGTGTTGCTGGGTTGTTCCAGGTTGTTGCTAGGGTTTTTCCAAGATGGTTTGTGTGGATGCTATGTGGTTGCTTTGGGGTTTTTTGTAGTATGCTGTAATTCTCGTTGAGATTTGGGTCTGGGAACCACATGTACATTTACACATATACTTCCATATTTGAGGCGTGGTTTACGAATGCCCGGCGCTGTTTATTGGGTGCTAAGAATGTCTATCATGCGCCTACACGTAGCTCATAGCCAATCGTTTCAATTAGAAGAACTCAAGTAAGTACAGTTTAACATAGATGTTGAAGTTGTTATTTGCATTGGAAATTGTTTGCGCTTGTACTTCACAAGTTTAAATTAAAAAATATATATATTTAATGACTAAAGTGTCAACAACTTTAATCGGGTTCGTGTGCACAGCTTAAAGTATGCTACTAAAGTGGTAGCTGTATATTGATATTGAAAAGCAACACAACTTAGTGGCTCTGTGACAACCACATTAGGTAGTCTACAGGCATAATGACAATATGATATTAATAAATACCATTTACCATTTATAAGTTAAATGGACTTCGCTCAACGACGATGCCTAGCAGGTTGGTACTATCCAACCCGCTCTCATCCCAAAGCGCCATATTTTGACACTTTTGTAAAAGCGTAAATATCCAATGCACATGGCACCCTTTAGCGCCAAATGAGACGTAAAATAAATAGGGCAGAAGGCGCCTCCTAGGTGCTCTAACCCTACCCCTGACCCCATAGCTAAAACTTAACCGTCTCATTTGGCGCTAAAGGGTGCCATGTGACTAGTGCATTTAGGGTATTTTATGTGATTGTTAGCATGTTGCTAGGTAGTTGTCTAAAGGTGTACTGAATGGTTTTTAACATCCATTCAGTACAATCTATCGGATGTGACTTTTTATATACAGTCTATGCAAACAACATGAGTCTGATAACACAAAAAAAACCCTGCCTCCAGCACAACACACACTCACAAACTCCACATAAATATAAAAAAAAAACAAATCAAAAATGTATCTAGGACTGTTCCAGGATAACAAAAATTAAGTTGCATGTGCGTAGCATACTCACAGACACGTCCCATACCACGTACCCTTCGCCGTAGCCTGACGCGCACCTCCTCAAAAATGTAACTACACGTCGCGACAACGCGGACCGCATGATCAGTGATTGGTCGGCTTCGTAACATCGCATTTCCTCCTACGCATTTCCGGCACGTACCTTCTCACGCATTTCCACACGTACCATCTCCTCCGACGTCTTCTCTCATTTCTTTATTTTAGTTTTGGTAATTTCACTAAAATTAACTGTTTTTTCCACCTCAATAAGCTCCAACTCCAACATGATCCAGCTCTCTTTCAGTCGCTATTGCTTGTAGTAACCTAGCCGCGGCCGCAAGGAATCTAAACACAGTGGAACATTAAAACCCTCCGCCGCCAACTAGCGTTTCGGAGCAGTACTGCAGTGCAACCAAGACCTGAACGCAGAAGTATAAATGCTCACAACGGCGTCGCCTACGTGCGTAGCCAACGCCGTACACTACGGCGTACCCTCAACGCAGAAGTATAAATTGGCCTTTAGTTCAACGTCAAGCTGATAAAAGTAGCCTATTATTGTAACGTTGCAGTGGGAGTTTACATGAGTTTCCAGCATGTTGTGTAATGCTTTCTCCGGTGTGTTGAAAGTCTCAGTGTGGCCGTGTACCATGAGTTCTTCTGTTCGAGCACGAGCTGAAACATCACCAATAGAGGCCGCTAAAAAATAAAAAAATTGCACCTTTAAGTGTTATGATATGGTTTTAAACATGTTGCTGTGTACATAGGGTGTAAGTTGAGTAGTTTCTACCAAGATACTGTAGTTACACGAGTTATCGTTTCTACTGTAAAGTAATAATAAATGATTACACTGTCCATCAAACAGCGTAAGAAGCTTTCAGGAGAGTTCAGTCGTGTAATGTCTTTTTAATGAGGAAAGATTGGCATTTCTTTGTAGGAGGGCTGGTTATTGTAATCATAATCATATCACCATTTTCCAGTCGAATGCAAATCTAATCAATGTATAGTAAATCTTGGACCGTGCAACCATATCGGAAGGGGTGGAATTGGGGTCTATACGACATGGAGCGTTCAAACAAAGGAAAATTTTCTTTCCATGCCTAACTACCCTCCACAAAAGCATATGTGCCCTAGTAAATAAGCAAACACCCACTCATCAACACGTGCTAAGCACCTGCAGCATCCTGGCCTCTGTTGCACTCCAAAAGGGCTGAGCCATCGTTTTTGCTTTTAAGTGCTGGTGGTGGGTGTGTGCAAAGGAAGGTGGATGCAATGTGGCAGCCATTAAAAATTAATTCAGGCCCCTGAGGTCCCAGACCACCCATCAATCTCCCAATGACCATGGCTGCATCTTACTCCGTGACAGATGCCCTGGAAATGGACAGGTTGCGTGTGACTTGAATAATCTCTGGCAAAACTGGAGCACGGTCAGAATGTGGAAAAGAGGAGAAGCGGCCAACGGGGCCTGTCTCGGTTAATCCTGAAGAATGGCCGGTAAAAGCGGTGGAGGAACGTGTCTCAAGTGAGTCTAGACTGGATGTAGCAAATGCTGAGCGGGCAGAGCTTTAATTGATGAGTGTGCATCTGTCACAGTTTTCTGAAAGGCTTTTGTATTGCTAATGCGAATAAAGAGAGTGCTCGTAAGCAGATCTCATGGCAACAGTTGCTTGAACAGAATGCCTTTGCCAAAGTGCAAAAGCTGTGGATGTCTCACAAGACAAGCTTAAAGAGATACTTCACCCAAAAATTAAGATTTTGCCTGTGTCTACTCACATTATTTTTATTTCCTGTGGAATCTTATTGGAGATGTCTAGCAGAATGACCAGAGTTTTTCTTTTTAATTCGTTGAAAGTAGATTGTATGGTGAACTATATTGGCAGTGTTGGGGAAGCTACTCTGAAACTGTAGTTTGACGAGCTACAAGCTACTCGTAAGTTAAAGTAGTTTAACTACAGTCAAGCTACCCGTTTAGAAAAGTAATTAGCTACACTACAAGTTACAATCAAAAAGTAGCTAGCTACATTGAAACTACTTTTGCTTTTTGAACAACGTATATTATAAATAACTGAATAAGTGTCTGAGGAATGTTTTAAGTAAAATATTTAGTGTTTAAAACAAGGCAATGCAATTATGATTTCAAAGAGTAGTGTTTTATTACACACAACACTCAAATATCTCTGACTGTTTGTCAAAAGTGCAACAAATAGCCTACAACATTGCAATAACGAAATATACATCCAACGTAAATTGCATGTAGAACATTTTCTCAAAAATACTGATTGAAATTGGACAAATAAGGCCATCGGAATTAACGTTAGTTGTTTCTCCATCCTCCAAATCTGCCGTCACGTCTTGCTATATAATCATAATATGGGTGTGTCAACCCACTTCTGTACGTCAGTGAACCGTTAGCCGCAAAATGCATGATTAAACAACAGGTGGCGGTAATGGCAAAAAATTAGTTTGTAATCTAACAAGAAGAAAAATATCCTTGCATCGCGCTGATATCGCGCAGGCTCGACAATGTAGCAATGTAGCTTTTGCTCGCGCTACACCGCTACTTGCTGCAAAAAGTGGTTAGCTACTGGAAAAGCTACACTGTTTAAAAAGCAACTGAGCTACTGCCAAGCTACTGAAAAATGTAGTTAAGTTAGTAGCTACGCTAGTTGTAGTTAACTACTCCCCAACACTGTATATTGGCTATCAACTTATATCAAAGTTTTTTATTATTATTTACTTATTAGTATAGTATGATGTTGGATATTTCATTGTGTCAGCCTATTTTAAGATTTAAATCATCTAGCACTATCTTGAGATGTTAAATTATGGCAATTTTTAACCCTTTAAGAGCACTAAGTCTTGCATTTCCCTTTGAAAGTTCAATAGAAAGTGAGAATGGGAAAGAAAGGTGATTTAAGTGACTTGGTGCCAGACGGTCTGGTCTGAGTATTTCAGAAATTGCTGATCTACTGGGATTCTCATGCACAACCATCTGTATGATTTACAGAGAATGGTCAGAAAAAGAGAAAATGTACATTGAGCGTCAGTTCTGTGGGTGAAAAACGTGTCGTTTAAAGCCTTTTGAAGCTGCACTGAAACTCTCTTTTGGACCTTGAACTGTTTGGTTCCCAATGAAGTCCATTATATGGAGAAAATCCTGGAATGTTTTCATCAAAAACCTTAATTTCTTTTCGACTGAAGAAAGACGTGGACATCTTGGATGACATGGGGGTGAGAGAACTACTCCTTTAAGTGTGTATATATCCTGTATATCTCTCTGTGTGTGTGTTTATATATGGATTTATTTATTTTTGTTTAGTATTTAGTATTCAGTATTTATACCTATTATTTGATTGGGGCCAAGTTGTGTTCTTCTTAGAAAGTAGTATATTAATCAAGAAATTGAGTAAGTAATGAGCCAGGATCCTTAAATTGAATTGAAATCAGAACATAAATTCCCATCCCTTAAAAAAAAAGTGTCTTTTATTTATGGTTGGTAATTTTTTTTTTTTATTCTGAACTAAGTTTATGTGGGCAGAGATGCTTTTGGACTTTGGTGCTCTACAGTATATCCTCTCATGCTGAGTGTATTTTCTACACAGAAGCCATCACACCTCTCTTCACACAGCAATTACTCCCTCAGGCAAACTCCAACCACACTGTAAGCCTGAAACCTCCATTCGCTCCGGGTCTCCATTTTCCTCCAGTCGCAGGTTATGTAACGGAGGAGCGGTCGTCATGGCAACCCCTCCACTCCGGTGCCCCGGTGGATGGTTTGATGAGCTGCCAGCAGTCGGGTCACAACTAATGGCATTCCAGCTGTCTGCCATCAGCTATCCTCACCCAGCGTGTTCCCTCAGCGCTGATCCAGGACCAGACTGCAGATTCCAAACCTCTTAACAAGATCACACTCCTAGATATGGAACAGAATTCTGCTCTCAGATCAACATTCACCCCTGATTTGACCAAAACATGGTGCTGTTAGAGATTCAAACTCGCTTTTAAAGAGGTTGGACACCAATGGTTCTCAACTCGACACTATTTTTTATTTTTTTTTGTACTGAATGTCTGACAGGCCAACATACAATTCATGCATTTATTTGCTAACAAGCTGAAATGGATTTATCCCGTGGATACATACAGATGGTTTCCAATTGTAGTGTTGACTGTGAAAATGGAGAAAATTATGACACATTTAGTCATATGATGCATATTGAATAAATAGATTGGCTATCTGTGTTCAGTATGTGCTTGCTATGCACTATTCACTTTCACAGTTTGATAAAGATACATGTTGCATAATCTTCAATATTAGATTCCTGCAAATTTACTCACAATTGCTGTCCTTCTGCAAACCATAAGGGCAAATGTGTTTTAGACCATACTGTACATGAGAAGAATAGTGTGCCAGAAGAATAGTGTGAGAATATTGTTATATCTGGTCTCTCTTTATCATCTCAGGGATCATCTTCATCTTTATCATCTGTATTGAGAATTTCACAATAGTGATACATGTTGGAAAAGTGAAAAAAACTATTTTGATTAAATTCCGAAAGCAAGAATTTACAAGGAATTTAGCCATGTCACTTTTAATAAGCATGTCAAGGACATTATTGTTCATAATGCAGAGCATGGAGGTGGTGGTAAGCATTCAGGGAGGTATGAGCGTTATTGTAGGTTGCAAAACGAACCCAAGATTTATCTTTTCTCAACAAATCCATTTGCTTTTCTCTTTGCAGCATGACAACAGCAGTGATCAAAGGTTTCGGAGGAAGTGATGACAAAGGAGCGCAGGCACAGGTCAGTGCTTTTGAAAAATATATGTTTAACCTCGTTACCATCACCGTGGTTGTGAATGCATTAAACATCAGGCCTGATTTATTAGGCACCTGCTTCTGCTGAAGGGAAAGATCCGCCCACTCCACACACGACCAGAATGAACTAAAAAGAATGAGTTCAAATCAATGCAAAATCAATTTATCTTATTTCACACAAGGCTGCCTCTTAGGGATTAGACGCAAGAAACTAAATAGATCAACATTAGCAAAAGGAAACTAGTTTTGTTTTATGACACAATGCTTGAGAATAATGTGACTTTAAAAAGATGACAATGAAAATGTATCCATAATGCAGCTGGTGCATGTTTAAGAATGCCATCGCAAGATTATGATGTTAGCGATGAGCAAGATGCAGAATTGAAGAATTGGCTACCGTACAGGTCATGAGTGTGAATTTGAGTAGAGGTGGACACACTCCACTGAAAGAATACATATTTGCTTTATTTTGAATCAAACACACACACTATAATACGTATATATAATAAGTAATTCCACTATTATAACACGTTATTTATAACATTTTATGAAGTATAATTTTTCTTTCTTGTGCAAGAAAGAAAACGTCACTATAGTTTACATTACAAAAATAACTTTGAAAGCATTAAGACCAAAACAGACAGATCCAAAAATGTCAAAATGAAGACTTTCTGATAATTTAGTCACTGAAGTTAATTAGGAATATGACGGCAAATGGATTTGCCTCTTACACAATATTATTTAATTTAAAATGTATTTTTATCATTAGCTAATTAATTTTTAATAGCTAACCATCACTACACCTCACAGTGGAAAAAGAAAATCAAATGTGTCCACTTTGCCCGCAATTATCCTAAATGATAAAATAATAATGTCTCCAAACATAACAAATGTGTGCATAGTTTCATTGTAAGTCAGTGAATGGTTAATAATAAGTAATTCCACTATTATAACACGTTATGATACACTCTAAACTATGCTGGGTTTGTTTTAACCAAAATTTGGGTCAAACATGGACAACCCCAAATGTATTTTAAAATTTTAACCCAACTTCAACTTTCACTTTTAACTGTAAAATTACATTTTTAACCCAACATTTGGGTTTCTCCATATTTGACCCACATTTGAGTTGAACCAACCCAGCATTTTTAAGTGTACTATTTTGTAAAAAGCATGAAATGCTATTTATGGTGAAAATATATTGAATTCAGTGCTTTTTATAGTAAATTATAAAATTACAGAAAATAGCAAATTGTTAAAATGTGCTTTAATAAATACAAAAATAAAAATACTAACTGCCCTAAAAATCAGTACAAATGATTTTTTCCTTATGATTAAATTTTATTGAAACAATTTTTCTTTCTTATTTTTGTTATTAATATGTACATTACACTCTAAACAATGCTAGGTTGTTTTAACACCAAATTTGGGTCAAATATGGACAAACCCAAATGTGGAATTAAAAATCTAATTTAAAATTTTAACCCAACTTCAACTTTCACTTTCAACTGTATTTTTTTTTAAATGACATTTTTAATCCAACATTTGGGTTTGTCCATATTTGACCCAAATGTGGGTTGAAACAACCCAATATTTTTCAGAGTGTAGATTACATGTTAGATTTTATGTTTAGCTATTGTTTATTGCATTTTTTTTAATAACCCTGATAATGTGTTGTGTTTGACATAATGTACGTTTTTAATAGTTATTGTTTGTGGCCATAAAGTCACTATTGATTAACTGCCACATTTTAACGTTTTTATTTATTTATTTTTTGGCATATAAATTTGCTTTAATTTGCGCCACTGCCCTTGATAGAGATCATCAGTTTAAAAGTGTCCCAAATTTGGTAGCATTCTGTCAATCACAGTCTCAATATGATTGAACAAACATTCAGGCTTCTCAATCAAGGAATGACGCACAAAGATCTCTCTTTCCACCGTTCCTCAATGACTTTGATAAATGCCTTTGCCACTGAATCTCATCTAATTGCCATTATGGGGTGTTGGATAGTAATTAAAACGAGCTTAAATGTTGCAGCACACTATTTTCTTTTGCCAAACACGCACACACGTACGTCTCTAGAGCCAGTCATACTAACAAGGTCAGATTTAGGGGTCGGTAAGGCACTGGGCTTTGAGGTGACGGTAAATGAGAATCAGGAGGAATTTGCAGCATCGCTTAAATCAGAACATAATGGTTTGGATGACAGCGGAGAGACGGCCATTGACAAACCCACATTAATCAAAGCAACCACATCTGCAATCTAATCGTTATCCTCATTTACCTGCAAGTGGCTGATTCAGGATTTATATTTTTTAGCCCAATCAAATCTTAATCGCATTTCGCATTAATCGATTGCGTTTAAAGAGATGATGAGTAATTTGTTTAATAATCTAGCACCCGTAATTATCGTTGCTTATTGCAAAGTTAAACTGCGCAAACACCATTCTTTCCGTTAAACCTCTCATGGGTTTTGTGGATGGATGCTGGAATAAAATAAGCAATGTTATACCATCAACTGCAAAACACTTGTTTTCAGGTTGTACATTGCATTTAGATTTTTAGTAATGGTGCAGAACTCTTCCCTCGTATATCATTTTTTTCCGAAAATAAGTTGCACCTGACTATATGGCTATGTCACAGATGATCAGAGACATTTTATATAGAGACATGCCACTTTGTAAATCCTCAATATAAATATAGGGAAAACGCCAAAGATGGCAGTTGTACACTCTTAGAAGGAAAGGTTCTATATAGAACCTTAAAAGGTTCTAAAGCGCTACGTATTTGGAACCCCTAAAATGCAATGCATGTGAATGATCACAAAATTCAAGATATGGTGGTTAAAAAATGAATTAATCAATATCACACGAAGAGTGACATTTCAGTTTTTATCCTCCAAAAATCTGCATGATTAAAATGTGATATTAAGTTACTACAACAGTTTAATAAACAATAATTTAATAACAACTACAAAATGTTGCAGAATAATGTAATATATCAATGAATAATAGCCTTTAAAGAACCTTTGTGCCAAAGGTGTTCTTTCTTGTCATTATTGAACCTTTTTTCCCATTAAATGTCCTTTGGAGTTGAGTAAAGAACCCTATGCTACATATATAGAACCCTTTTTTCTAAGAGTGTATGCATATGTCCCGCCCCTCCAGCTGGAAAGCCAATCGTCTGCTTTTAACAGTCAAGCCGGGAAACATTTAAGCCAATCGTCTGGTTCCAGTTGAGGTTCGCAACAGCGGAGACAAAAATCCTTGCGCATGCGTAGTGAACGTATAACCTGTGGAGAAAAGGGCGTTTTAAACCATATTTTGGGGCAAAGTCATCAAACTTTTTCAGCGATTTTTATCATATTTTTCTGCTGTTTCTATACATGAAGTTTTTATGTCCCGGTGACCAGTGGAAGTGCCAGTTCTGACTCTCTGCCCATTCATTTACCTGGTCTTGTTGGTCTGAAATAGCTGCCCGAAGGCGTTGCCAAGATGGTGGCCGAGTGGCAGGACTTGCCTAAAAGACTTTAAGCTAATTCACCGATCATTTCCCTCTGATTTTAGGGATGTGTAGGGATAGGGTTAGGACTAAATTTTTTGACAGGAAAGTTGTTCCAGGATCAACTAAATATGGAACCCGTTCTCATCCCAAAGCACCATATTTTGACACTTTTGCGTAAATATCCAACGCACATGGCACCCTTTAGCGCCAAATGAGACGTAAAAATAAATAGGACAGAAGGCGCCTCCTAGTGGTCTAACCCTACCCCTACCCCATACCTAAAACTTAACTGTCTCATTTGGCGCTAAAGGGTGCCATGTGCGTTGGATATTTACGCTTTTGCAAAAGTGTCAAAATATGGCGCCTTGGGTTGGGATGAGAATGCGTTGAAATATGTTGCAGAATTGGCAAAGAAGAACCACTTTTGGTTACCCAAATAAACTTCCAGGTTCTTAAAAGAACCATATTTTTTTCTTAAAGGTGCATTGCGCAACATTTCATGTTAAAAATACCTGTTTTTCTAACCCATACATGCTTAAACAATTGCCTAATCGGCTGAATGAGCCCTTCTCTGATCACTGACTCTACAATCCTGTACAGTAAAATAAATAAGAGGGATTCGGGATGGAGTTTGAGACTGGGCGTGACGTCATGGTCTGGCGGGTTTGTGTATTCGCCGCAATTCTCCGTATCAGCGAAGACAACTCGAGCGACAAAACTTTAGTCAACTTTCGACAAAAGTAGAAGATGGATTGAAAGAAACCGGCTTGTAGTTCATTACAAACCCCAACGCAAACTCCACGTAAGACAAAGAAAATACAACTTTTGTCTAGTGCCAGGCGTCAGAATAAAACGAGAGTCAACATCGGGAAGGCTTTCAACAAATGGAGAGATCTCCGATCTGCTCTAGGGCTCAAACGGGATCCTATACAAAGTTTTATTGATCGTGAACGTGTTTTATAATAATACAATCATAAGTGGATTCTGTGTAATTTACTCAAATGCCTTTCCTTTTATATATTTAAAATGACTTGCAGATTTATAACTTTATTACCTCTGAAGACATTATGACTAACAAAATATTTTCCGCGGCTGATGCTCCTTTGGTTATGAACACCTCGTGCAAGCGTGCGTGTGTGGTCCGTGAGCGTGCACACCTCTGGTTGCAGTTTCGCTTGTCGCCAGAGGGGGCATAGTTCTGCAGAAACTCAAAGACTTGCGCAATGCACCTTTAAAAACATAAAAAATACTCGAATCTATTTCAACTCTAACGACCCTTTTGTGCAATGGAAAGGTTCTCCATGAAACTATGAATGCCAATGAAGAACCTTTATTTTCAGGAGTGAAGCACTTAGTTCAAATCTCTAACCCTGAGCATCTAAGCATGTTCATTAGAAAGACATTTCCTCTTCTTGCACTATTGACTTTTTAGAGCTTGCATGTACAGATATGAATGTTCCGGTAGCAATAACCAGAGGAACATCAGGATATTGGCCATTAGTTTTGATGTTAATGTATTCATAAAACTGGCCTTCGAGAAAGTTATTTGGAAAATAGCTCTTCATGCGGAAGTCATTTGTAATAAAAGTTATTGTTCCAATGATGACGTTGATCTTTCTCCAAGAGTGGCATCGTTTAGAAACACATAATGTCTTTTTCCTTGTACAGGCAAAGTTTATGAGTGAAATTGCTGTTATGTGCTGGTAAACTTGTCGTCTAACCTCGTTTGTCTTTCAGTGTGAAAGAATCTGGTATCTTTACACAAGGTCTGATGACTCTAAAACATTCAATACACATTCATTGATGACACATGCAATGCAAAAGCATGCTTTGTTATTTGGAGGCCTGTTAGTCTTTGAGTAAAAGGGTTTCAAATAAAGTGTGTGAGTGTGTTTGTAACGTCACACCGCTAGCTTACAAACACAGCTGGAATGAGCCTACGCATGTAACGCAAAAGCTTCTACAAAAGCAGCCCATTCCTGCATGTTTTCTCTTGGAGACAACCTTAATGGGCAAGTTTTTCAAATCTAGTTTATGTTTATAGCTATATGAAGGTTTAATGGGCGAAGACAAGATAACTCTATCTATCTATTTAGCTAATATCACAGAATAATGTTCATAATGTATCTTTGTGTCAGTGTTTATTGTGCAGAGTAAAGATTTTTTTAATAATTCAGAAACTGAGAAGTGCATGGAAGCTTGTTTTGCCACAGAATAAAACAAAAAAGTAATTTTGACTTTATATCTCGTAATTATGACTTTTTTCCTTGCAATTCCAAGTTTAGATAAAAACTTGGAGTCAGTTTTCAGTTCTGAGTCGCTATATATAAACGTGTAGAATTGTGAGATAAAACGTAGCAATTACGAATAAAACGTTTATATCGTGCTTCTCGCAATTGTGAGTTTAGCTCAAATCCTTTTTTTCTATGGTTTACTAACAAAAATGTAATAATAAAGGGAAATATTATGAAATATTACCTTTATAAACTTGCAATTGGGAAAAACAAATTGAGAGATAAAGTCGCAATTTCCTTTTTTGTCCCTTCTGTGGTGGAAACAAGCTTCCATAGAAGTGACATGTTCAGAATTAAACAATGCAAAAATATGACAATATTTTTGGGTAAATAAACAGTGAAATTTGAACAAATATTTAAATCGCTATAAATCAGAACACAAAATGTACACACACATTTACCATTGTGCTACAAATTATGTCAATTCAACAGAAATCCTCGCAAGGAATTTCGCTGAAAGTGAAGGTTTCCCTGACCGATGGAAGCTTGTTTTCAATAAAAATGAAAAAAAGGTAATTGTGACTTTTTTTCTCCTACACTTCTGACTTTACTTCTCGCAATTGTGACTTGAGGCCTATCTTTCAAATGTGAGGCCATAAAATCGGTTTAAAGTAGCCAATGTTTCTGGTTAAAAAATAAAGTGCATCCTCTTTTTGCGTATACTCTCTCTCTCTTTCTCTGTTTGTGTGTTTCTCTCTGACAGGTGTGGCAGTGGATGCAAATACTGATGTGATCAGCAGTGATTGATTTTATCTGCAGGGCTGAGCAGTGCTGAGGTACACAGGTCCAGGCCTCTCTGCCCTGACACCTATAAACCCATCCAAACACAGGCTGGTCTGATTGATTCGTGTATGGACCAGACGTGTGACCAATGAATAATTAAAACCCTTAAACCCATGCGGCTTTGGGAATTGGCTGCCCGATGACCAGCTTCCTGACTTATTGACGGTCTCGCAGCTGTCACGTCAAGATTTGACAGCCAAACACAAGTCATCAGAGGCTTAGTAAGTAGGCGGAGCTGACAATATTATTCAGCCAATCAGCATGCGTGAAATTTAATCTAGTGCAACCATTGTTGCCTAGGGCAGATTGTTTGTGACATGCTGATTTGATGAGGGTTTTTTTCTCCCACTCTTTCAAAAGATATTCATTTCACAAATTATGTGTAATAATTGGTCACAGCACTCAAATTTGACAATCGAAGGAGAATTTATACTAAAATAGGGTTTATGGTAATAACTTTTTTGTTTCAAAATAATTTAAAATAACAGTCTCTGTGTGTTCGAATTACAGTGCATGTGCATGTTTAGATGAGTGCAGTGCACTAGTGGCAGTAGCTGAACATGTTCTGCTGTGTGTTATCGCCCCCTGCTGCTCACTGCATCCTCTTGAGAAGAGGCGCGTTGTGTTGGAAAGACTAGGGCTCTTTTTTAAATGCCAGGTTATTCACATACAAACTTAATAAAAAGAACTACAACAAAAATATTATAAAATACCTTCATTCATTTAACATTTATGGGTCATTTATCACAAGGAAACCTGCCATTTTTGGACATTGTTTTGATAAGAATACCTTTGTGTATTGTTGAAAATGAATATACACAATATTACTATATCTTAAGTTTAAAAGGCCTTCAGAATTCAGGGCAGAATTCAGAAATATATATATATATATATATATATATATATATATATATATATATATATATATATATATATATATATATATATATATATTAATGTGAAATTTGCCTACTGGAAAAAAATATTAATGGTTTGACTTAAAAAAAGTAAGTAACCTGGTTGCCTTAAAATCTTAAGTTGACTGAACTGGAAAAAGTGAGTTAAAACAATGGAGGAGATTAATTTAACCATCAGAAACTCAAAATAATAAGTTGTCTGAATTAAATAAATTATTTAAGTTGATTTGACAAAAGAAAAAATGTTGTGATTACTACACTGTAAAAAAAATTGTTGGTTTAACTTAAAAAAGTAAGTACTGTAACCTGGTTGCCTTAAAATTTTAAGTTGATTGAACTGGAAAAAGATAGTTAATACAATGAAGGAGATTGATTTAATCATCAGAAACTCAAAATTATATGTTATCTGAACTAAATAAATTATTTAAGTTGATTTGACAAAAGATAAAATGTTGTGATTACACTGTAAAAAAATATTGTTGGTTTGACTTAAAAAAGTAAGTAACCTGGGTTGCCTTAAAATTTTAAGTTGATTGAACTGGAAAAAGAGAGTTAATACAACGAAGGAGATTAATTTAACCATCAGAAACTCAAAATAATAAGTTATCTCAACTAAATAAATTATTATAAAGTTAATTTTACAAAAGAAAATATGTTGTGATAAATCTTGAAAATATTTTTTTACAGTGTGTGTACTGTCTTCCGTAGCCTACGTGTTACATTTGTTATGATGATAGGCTATAATTATGAAAAAATACATAATGGAGACATATAGCGTACACAACCACTGTGCATTGTAACATATCTAACATTTTCAATGTTTTACTGTACGAAAGAAATTAACGAATTGACTCGAGAAAAGATTCGTTCAATTTGATGAACGAGTTCAAACAGGAGAGCATCACATAACAGCACGGGAAACCTTTGAGCTTATAAAACTTTAAAACTTTTTTTTATTTTCTTTTTTTTTAAAGGAGCGATCGTTTCGCTTAATAAGACCCTTGTTCGCCGTCTGGAATCGTTTAAATCGTTAATTCTTTGAGCAATTTGCACTGAAACTGTCTTTTGGACCTTGAACCGTTTGGTTCCCACTGAAGTGCATTATACTGTATGGAGAAAAATCCTGTAAAATGATGCCTGCATAGGCTGCAGGTATGAATATATATATAGGCCTATATAAATTATTATTAATACAGCCTAGCCTAGAAAGAGAGCAAAGGGCTCTGTTTATAAACACCTCGCAATCTCACTAAAGTTCAGTTACAATCAGAAACTGACAGCAATCTCTCCGAGTGGTCAGGGAATTATAATTTAAACAACTCTGATTGGACACTGCGGTCTAGATATCAACAGTGATGTCTGTGATTGGCTAAATTTCTCAACGCTACAAAAACACATTGTAAATCGAAACCATTGATACAGTCCAGAGCGCAAACACAGATGCAAAGGTTTTGTCGATATGCTATCATTACGGAGAAAACTGATCCTATATCAGCAGTTATTGTCAGGTGTTTTTGCCCTGTCCCACTCCGCCTATGCTTTTTTTAATAAATAACCCATGGCCAGATACACAGATACTCAGGTTTTGTCAGTTGGAAGGACTAACAGCGGGTCTAGAAAGGAGAAATGGCTCAGAGACATTTTGAGGGAAAAGCACATGCTGAATCTTACCAGCGTTACCGAGTGTCTCCTCCTCAGGAACTCCTAGACGAAGTGCTGGACTTCCTCAGAAAGAGTATGTGAGATGTGTGTGTGTGGAAAAAGCTTTGGTCATAATGACTCAGCACGTTATGTATCTGAAGTCGTATTTGTCTTTATTGAGTCTAAATATGGAAAAGAGTCAAAGACATGTGAAAGTAAAGTGTAGGCTATATCATTGTTTATCTGCGAAACGTTTACATGAACAAAATAATTGCAAATAGATAGTAGTTTAAGTCACTTATTGCTTTGTTACAACTTTTGCAAACATTCTTAGTCTTTTAAAATATTGTCAGTGTTCCTTTTCTGATCAAGCTGAAGTAGGTGCATTGATTAAATATTAAATTAATAATAAATAATCTAATATGTCATCATTTGTAAATCCTCATGTTTGAAACCTGAATGCTTTTAAAAAAATGTTTTAATGCAAAATAGCAGATTTCAGGTGTGTTATTCACCTCAACATAAGAGTGGGCGTGGCCATTGTCACTTCATGGCTCATCGCTTCCATTTATTTTAGCTGTATTGTACACTGACTGTACATCAACTTTCTGTTATGTTGCTTGAAATTACAAACTTAATATCATAATTATTTTAGCATTTACAGTATTTTGTTATTCTTCCCATTATTTGATGTAGGCCTAATAGCATCAAATGAATCGCATTGTCACTCAATCAAATAAAATAGCTTACTTCATGTTAAATAAGACCGTGAAAATTATAAACTATACTTTTAAGTCTTTAAATTTGAATGATAGATGCATCTGAAGTCAGCTGTTGAAAACACACCAGCGTCTAAAGCTTTCTTTTGTCCTGAACAGAGACCGGCACCGCTTGATCTGGCAGTGGATGTGGGCTGTGGATCAGGACAGGGAACTGAACTACTGGCTCCTCACTTTATGACTGTGGTCGGGACAGATATCAGTTCAGCTCAACTGGAGATAGCCTCTGCTAAAGATCACGCAGCAAATGTGTGCTACAGGTACAAAATAACTAAACACCTGCAAGAAAATATAGAACAATTTTTTTTGCTTCATTTTGCTTAAAATAAGTACTGGCAGTACCATATGGTATATGTGATGGCAATACCATGGCACTACTGACAAGATACTTCAGTGAATATTAAGGTACTGAATGTCACATTTCTAAAAACATTAATTAATCGTTTCACAGTCCTAATAAATAGTACTATTTATTAGGACTGTGAAAGCGATTAATCGATAATTAATCGCATCGAAAATAAAAGTTTATTTACATAATATATGTGTGTGAACTGTGTATAATTATTTTGTATATATAAATACACACACATACATGTATGAAAAATGGGTTATTTATATATAAAATATTTATGTATCGTACAAATTTTATTTATTTTATTTTATAAAATTTTAATTTTATATGTACAGTATATATAAGCAAATATTTCTTAATACGTGTGTGTGTGTGTATTTATATATACAAAATAATTATACACGGTACACACATATATTTTTGTACAGAAAACTAAAACTTGTAAAACTTTTATTATGGATGCGATTAATTGCGATTAATCGTTTCACAGCCCTACCATTTATACTATACTATATTATATTATATTATATTATATTATATTATATTATATTATATTATATTATATTATATATATATATATATATATATATATATATATATATATATATATATATATATATATATACTATACTATATATATAAATGAAGAGTTCAGATGCGAAAGCCTCTAAATGCCATTTGAAATTTTCTTCTAAAATGACAATTTTTATTCGAGCTTGTATATTTAAGTTCAGTAATTTCACTTAAATGACAATTAATAGGTAATCTTCATTGCCATTTAAGTGAAATTACTGAACTTTAATATACAAGCTTGATAAAAATGATCATTTTAGAAACTCTTCATATATATATATATATATATATATATATATATATATATATATATACTGTGTATGTGTATTTCTAAACTTTATATACATTTATGAAATTTATAACATTTCTAGATATTTTGCAATAAAGTTTTTATCCACTTTTTAAATATTCCCTCCCTATTTTCCCCACTGTTTGCACACTATTTACATTTACTGTATGTGTGTATGGAGCACTGGAGATCTTCAGTGTAAAATCTATTTTTCAATTTACAGTTCTATGCAGCCTGCACCTTTTTCGGAAAGCTTATATAGGATCCAGTTCCCTCCAAGTGTACAAGAAGATCTATGACCTTGTTTCATACAATGACAAAGAGTGGTAAGTGTGCTTTTTATTACATAGCAGCTTTGTAAGGATCATGCCAATAATAATAAAAAAGCTATAGACACATACAAACTTTAAAGACTTTAAAGATATCAGATTCACACTTAAATGCCTGTATTTGTTTGCACAGGCATGAATGTCTGAAGGCTCGGATGATGATGCCACTGTCAAGGTTCATCGGCTTGGTTGAATCTTCGCTACATATCAAGGATTCCTGGAAAAGGATCCCGTTGAGGCCAAGAGACTGTCTCAGACCATCACAGACAGGTAACAGACAGTCTCGGCTCATAAGGAACATCGTACCTGATGCTCTGAAAGAAGCAATTAGCTCCAGTGTTTAAATAATGAATTCAGTTATTTCTGAAATGTGAATACATAATATTTATTAAACTATATAAGTAATAAAATGTTAATAATTGTCATTATTTTATTTTCAGGTTGTTGGAAGCAATGGGGGTCTCGTCGACTGACACTGAAGTAACAGTGGTAGTGAAATACTTCTATTTACTAGCCTCTAAACCACAGAAATCCTAAAATGAGTCCTCTGTTTCAATTGTTTCTCAATGCTTCAAAGAACATTAAAGCATTTGTGTTGAACAATAAACACTTAACTGTTGGATTTATTATATCGCGTGTTTAATGTTTCTATATAATAATTATCTAAGTTATCTGACGCAAAATCTCATTTGGCTTAGCCAAAAAAAAAAAAAGGCGGACGATTTATTTGTGGCGTTTGATTCCACACGGACTTTTTTTTTAAATGAACGAAACAACTTCCGGCTTTTAAACCGCTCAGGCAGCGGAAATTATTAAACTCAACGGAAGGAACTAATCCGCGAAGTATTCCACTCAATTCTATTTCTTTTAACGACTTTCAACGTGATTTACATAAAAGTTATTTGGGGGTAAACGGCGTGAAATTCATTTGGACTATCCTGATTATGGTGTAAACGGGACAGTTCGGTGACTCTGACAGCGGCAGGTAAGTGTAAGATCAATCGCACCCGAGTTATTGACATTTTTTGTTGTTGCATTATGAATGTAAAGATATTTTAGTCCCTACGTTTCTGTATATTAGCAGATAGTCATCTCAAATTCAGGATAAACAATGCACTGTGTGATGGGGGGTTAAAGTGTAAATGCGAATGAACATGTTAGCACAATAACGGCTCAAACCGAACCGGTAACTGATGATTATGAAAGTTTGTATTGTTTAATTTCATAAAATCTGCATCTGATACGCTTATTGTAGTCTCTACAATAATATACATGTTTTAGAAGGTTTAATATTGCTTTTATTTTTAGGTATAGTATAAAGGTAACATTACCAGACTAATGGTAACAGATGGTAATACCATGGTACTTTGATTTATTCATTTGTACTGTCAGAATACTCTATTCCTGTACCTGTGTCAGTTGTATGATATTACCATGAAACCATGTCAAACATGGTAAAACTATGGTACTTGATTGTTTCACACCAGAGAGTGTGTTTTAATTGTTATACAATATCTGTTAAATATGTAGGAAAATACTTGGCGAGACGAGTGTGAGTTTTTCTCTCTCAATATATTGTTTGCTGTTGTTCAAAGTACTAGAAACTCTAATGTGATGCTATATGACGGCCAGTATAATGGCAGTCCCAATCACATCTGTGATGTAACGTTACTTGTACATGTGAACTTCAGTAAGATTTGCAGTTGCTATAAAAACAATCTGTCCTAAAACAGGCAGAATCAGAAATATACAAGGAGGAATTTGTTTTGCTGACAAGTTTCCACAGCACAAGCTGAATTAAAGTGACAGGACCCAGATAATAAAGGATACAAATATAAACAAGTAAATAGGAAATGACAATATATTGAACAATACACAATATACTACAAATAGACAATAGTGTGTACAGTACAATAAGTACTATGTGCAGTAAGTACAGTAAGTGTGTACAAATGCAAGGAATGTAAATAAGAAGTAGCCTATGGTGTGTTAAATAAATAAAAGTATAAAATACTAGTGTTGTGTGTTTGCACATGTTTATTAGATGATTGCATGTGGAAAAAAATGTGTACTTGTTCAGTGCTCTGTAGTGCTCGACCGGATGGCAACAGTTAGCAAGGAAGTGATGACATATAGTTTACATTTGCACACTTAGGCTAATTATAATAATAGTAATACTATATAATATACTATAATATATTTACAATACAGTAGCTGCTTGTTTCAGAATACAAAAAACATGAATAAATTATGATTGATACACTGCAGCACAATGTATTCTGTACTACAATGTATTCTTGCTTTATACAAATAATTAGTGTAATACAACAACATATGATTAGAGCTTCAATAATACATGCCTATTTAGGAACCTATTAAAAGAATATGATTAGCAAAATTTTAATCCCAAAAGAGCTCTTTTCCATATATATGGAAAAGAGCTCTTTTGGTATTAAAATTCTGCTAATCATATTCTTTTAATAGGTTCCTCAATAGGCATGTATGTATATATATATATATATATATATATATATATATATATATATATATATATATATATATATATATATATATATATATATATATATATATATATATATATATATATTTGGAAAATAGCTCTTTTGGGATTAAAGCTTCCAGTACACATAAATCTAACAATATAAAAAAGTATAAAGACACAGAGATATAACCCATAGGGTTATTCAGAATAATCATTTACAGATACTGAACATATTCACATTTAATGTAATAATGTAAATAAATAGGACAAGCATTTACAAGGATATTGCATAAAAAAGTGGGTTATTGCACATGTCATTTAAATGTTAGATGTAATTAAAAATAATAATTTCCATTTAAAATTTGTCTGTTTTTTATGTCTAGGCCTATGTCGTTTTTTTAATGATTTTTACAAATTTTATTTATTTTTTTATTCTATTTTAGTACAAGTTAAACTGAATGAAAATGAGATATTTTTTGTCAACTAGCTGAAATAAAATAAGTTCTTTTTAGTTTAGTTTATTTCAGTTAACATTTATTTCAAGTGACATGTTTATTTAACTAAAATAGCGTTCACCATCATCGTGTGTATTTGTGTTGGTCACAGGTGTGTGAGCGTGTGTATGTTGGTGTGCTGGTATGCTGACGTTAGCCAGTAAGCTGAAGAGGGAGGAAGGCATGAGGGCCGGTCGAACCTCTGCAGGCTCTAATGATGCCTCTCATAGAGTGTCCATCAGAGATCGACTGCTCATCAAAGGTACGAACCACTGACCAAACACTCATTCTGCAGACGGGTATCGTGACACTAGAGCCTGGTGGTTCACAACCCATTTTTATCTGTTCTGATAAGGTCACACACATATTAGGCAGTTATTAGGCAGTTACTCATGAACAGGACATACTACATGAACACTGAACAGGTTGAAACCCCCCAAAAAATAACACAATGTTTTTTTTTTTTTTTTTTTGGCATTTAGGTTTTTTGTTTTTTTTAACTCAACAACATTTGTACAGACAACAACATGTTTTGTGCATTGAATTATTGGTTTAAAAAAATAATATATATAAATGCATTTTCATTTTGACATTTTTTGTTGTTGTTGTCACTGAAAATAAATGTATTCTATTGATCATGATTCAACACACATTATAATTGGATCATGAAAAACTCTCTGCCAAACTTTTTGAAAGAGTAGAGTAGGTCTGAATCCAGAGAGCGTGTTGAATCGAGTTGTGTTGTGTTGTGTTATAGTGACGGTAAGGTGATGTGATGCAGGCCAGATCAGGAAAGCAGTAAACTCTATTTATATCAGACTGAGAGGAGGAGTCCGTATGCCATTACCAGCAGCTTAAAAAAGCAGTTCCTGATCCGCCGTCAAACACTCGAGCTATTTTTTGATTCAGCGAGGCCATTAGATCCGCCCCATCTGTACATTTAGAGCTAGTATAGTGAGAATGAATTTGCCCATATAGCTGGTGGCATATATGCTTTTTCTTTCATACATGTGTCTTGTATCAGTGCTTCATAAACAAACAACAAATTCAGGGAAGGATTCCTGTAACAAAGGAAATTTTAAAACTGTGGATCGTTCTAAAACATCTTTTTATGTACTGGTTAGTAAAATTTGGTTTCATAAGTCTTTGCTACCCATCAGTTTTAAACTCTGCTTTGATTTGTGTTTACAGAGGTTGCAGAACTTGAGACCAACCTTCCAAGTGAGTGTGTCTTATCCAGGACATTTTGTGCAGTATTTTGATACCATATCAGTTATTGCTATATATAATTCTAGATGTACAAACAATTTTATATATATATATATATATATATATATATATATATATATATATATATTAGGGAGGGCTGTCAAATGATTAATCACGATTAATCGCATCCAAAATAAAAGTTTGTTTACATAATATATGTGGGTACACTGCGTATAATTATTGTATATATATATAAATACACACACATGCTTGTATATATTTAAGAAATACTTTCATGTATACACTGTATATAGATTTACATATAATTAATTTATATTGTATATAAATATTTTATATATAATTTTTTTCCATAAATATACATGCATGTGTATATATATATATATATATATATATATATATATATATATATTTATTTATTGGATGTGATTAATCACGATTAATCGTTTGACAGCAAAATATATAATTCTAGATATACAAACAAACAATATATATATATTATATATATATTGTTTGTTTGTATATCTAGAATTATATATTTTGCTGTTCTTTTGTTGTCATCTAATCTTGAAAGGAATGAATAACTATTAAATATAATCATTAAATAAATATACATTTTCACACCTATACATTATAATGTTATGCCCTGTTGCATTTAAAATGATTGCTTTTAGTTTTTTTGTGATTATTTTAATTTCTTTTGACAAAATATTATAGAGTCTAAATAGGGTCCGTTTATTAGTTATTGGCCATAACATAATTTTTGTCTGATTTATTGTATGATTTCGGTGCATCTCTAATGATGCTTCTTTCATACATAGTAGGAAACATTTTAAAATGATAGAAAACAAAACATAAATTCATTTATGTCAGTTGTACTGCAGATGTTAATTTATATCTATTTTTTTTTATTATAAACTATTATTCGAAATCTTATTCTTTCTGCAGATACCTGTAAAGTTACATTTCCTGATGAAAACAAACTCCATCACTTCCAGTTGGCCATTTCTCCAGGTAATTCTGACCTCTTTTAAAAAGGTTAAATTGTTAAGAGTTCAGTTGACCTATTCATACCTGATATTAAGACCTTTTCTCACAGATCACAAGTATTTAAAATAAAACATGTATAATCTATTCTCTGTTGTTTCATGGGCCATGTGTCTGGAACCAGAAGAGCGAACAAAAAACAAATATCATTTGCTAATTTTCAGATACGATTCACATTGTTTTTTTGTCACTCTTGGTGTGAATAGGCCTTTGCTCATCTGTTTTTCTTTTTTATATTGTGTGTATCTGTCAAATGTTTTGTATTGTGCAAGTGAAAATATAACCTTCCATTTCTACAAAACATCTCTTCAGATGAAGGCTATTACCTTGGTGGAAAGTTTCAGTTTGAGATTGAAGTTCTTGAAGCCTATAATATGGTGGTAAGTCCCTGTAACATATCATGAAGTAATGAGGTAATGCCACACTTACTCACTTGCACTACAATGATGATTTTATTAGTCCATTTGTAAGCGGAACCGTTAAATAGATGTTTGTGGGCATTGCCGAATGTTTTGCAGTGCCTGAATTCGAGTGTATCCACACAAATGCACACATGTATAACACAACCCATCCTTGACCTCAGAACACCTGAAATAAGTAAAGGCTGCGCAGAGATCCAGACATGGACCCACAATCATGAAATATCATGGAGGCGAAAGACATTAAGTGGTAACACTTTACTTGAAGGGGTGTTTCATAAGATTGACATGACATCTTCATAACAATGACTTGAATATGAAGGAGGGTTTATGCATGTTTATGACAACTGTCATTAAGTGTCATTCGATCAATTATGACATCTGTAATGCAAATATCACATTGTTTGAGATGTCTTTGTTATGACAGCTTGACATAAACCAATACATCATAACCTGTCAGTGTCTTTGTCATGACAACTTGACATTACTAAGACAACACAACCTGTCATAAACATGACATAGCAGATTAATGATCAAACTTAAGAAACCACTTAGCTTTATTGGTTAACATTACATTAATCTGTCATGTGGTTGGTGTTAACATTGGATGTGATGAGACCTTTTTAACATTTTAATGACAAATTAATTAGTAACACTGTAGTTGAGGTCATGACACCGTTATAATGGCCTCATCATGACAGCCAATGTCAAAACCAACCACATGACAGTTTAAAGTTTAATGTAATGTTAACACAGAGCAAAGCGCTTTCTTAAGTTTGATAATTAATCTGCTATGTCGTGTTTTTGACATATTTATGACAGGTTAATCATCTCAAACAATGTCATATTTGCATTAGAAATATCATAATTGAGCTAATGATGCATAATGACAGTTGTCTTAAACATGCATAAAACCTCCTTCATATTCATGACGTGTCATGTCAGTCTTATGTACACCCCTTCAAGTAAAGTGTTACCCATTGAGCAAAGCATTATACAAACCTCCATGATTGTATAAAAACCTTGCTGCATTATAATGAATAAAAGTAATTTATAGTAATTCATAATTAAAGTTCATTATTTTTGTATTGGGTGTAATAGAATAGGTTAATATGCTTTAATGTTCAAATACGCACTGTTTTTTACATACTGTACATTATTTCTGCATCTGTATTTTTAGTCTTGAATACGTCAATTTTGAAAAGGCGTGTGATCAAGCAGATCGATTGCATATTGACTTGTTTATAGTGATCTCTGTTAGATAGAATCAATATTCAAACATGCACCCCAGGTTGGGCTGTTATATTACAAACCATGTTCTGCTTTCCACAGCCTCCGAAAGTCAAGTGCATGACTAGAATATGGCACCCAAACATTGCAGAAACTGGAGAGATCTGCCTGAGGTATGTCTGTTATGTATTTATATGTCTTAATGTGTCAGACTCCACATTGGTTTGATTATTTATATGTTCTTTGACTGATGTTGTATTCATGTATTTAAGTTTATTGCGAGAGCATTCAATTGATGGTACTGGATGGGCACCCACCCGTACACTAAAGGTAATTTCTGTTTTTGTAATGCATCTTGGGAAATTCATTTAAGTGTTTAACAAGCGGAACTGTATTGAAATGCTTCATTTTCTTTCTTCCTTTGTCTTTCTTACTTAGTTTCTTCCTTTCTTAGTTCCTTTCTTTCTATCTATCTTTCTTCCAATATTTTCATAGTTTACAAATTAGAAATTTTGATACTTTTGCATGTTTTTTTTTTCAGAAAATGCGGTAACACGTTACTTGAAGGGGTGTGCATAAGACTGGCATGACACCTTCATTACCATAACATGACGTATGTCTTGAATATGTAGGGTTTATGCACATTAAAGACGGCATGCGATGACTGGTCAGGAAGCAACATGTAGTCTGACATGTTTCTTGTCCACCACATAACAAGATTTTAGGAGTCAAAATCGCGTAATCTGACACAGTGACAATCGTAACAGACAAAAAAAGTGTAAAGTTTTTGTTCATCTTTTTGTTCATCTTTTTGTTCATCTTTGTTCATCTTTGTTAATGTTAGTTCATGAAAATACAGCTGTTCATTGTTTGTTCATGTTAGTTCACGGTGCATTAACTTATGCTAACAAAATTTTAATCAAGTATTAGTAAATGTTGAAAATAACATTAACAAAGATTAACAAATGCTGTATATGTGCTATTCATTATTAGTTCATATTACCTAATGTAGTTAACTAATGTTAACTAACGAACCTTATTGTAAAATGTTACCATATGACAACTGTCATTAAGTGTCATTCACTCAGTTATTACTAACTGAGTGAATGACACTTAATGACAGTTGTCATAAACATGCATAAACCCTTCATATTCAAGACATGTCATGCCAGTCTTATGCACACACCTTCAAGTAAAGTGTTACCAAAAATGCTTATCCCTATGATAAACAATGTAAATATTAAACTAAGTATGACTGTATATTTAAATACCTAATATTAGTTGGTTTATTTATTACAAAGAAAGTGATGTTTGTGTTTTTGCCAAAGTCAGAATGGCAAGTTTCTGTGTTGGCTAATCTGTATTATTTTTCCCACCCATTTTATGTCTTCAGGATGTAGTGTGGGGACTGAATTCACTCTTTACTGTAAGTACACATGCAATCACATGGTGCACTGTGTATAATTATTTTGTATATATACACTAATCGGTCAAAAGTTTAAGATCTGTAAGATTTTTTATGTTTTTAAAAGATGTCTCTTCTGCTCACCAAGACTGCAATTTTTTGATAAAAAATACACAAAAAACACAGTAATATTGTGAAATATTATGACAATTTAAAATGACTTTTTTATGTTAATATATATTAAAATGTAATTTATTCCTCTGAAAAAAAGCTGAATTTTCAGCATCATTACTCCAGTCTTCAGTGTCACATGATCCTTCACAAATCACTCTAATATGATGATTTTATGCTCCAAAAAAATGTATGATTATTATCCAGGTTGAAAACAGTTTTTTTACATTTTTATTTCATGATTCTTTGATGAATAGAAAGTTCAAAGAACAGCATTTATTTAATTAGAATCTTTTCTAACATTATAAATGTCTTTACTGTAACTTTTGATCAATGTAACTCATCCTTGATGAATAGAAATATTGATTTCTTATTTATTTCCCAAAAAAATAAAATACAAATTCTTACTGACCCCAAACTTTTTAAAGGGTAGTGTTTAATGTAACAAAAGCTTTCCATTTCAGATAAAAGCTGTTCTTTTGAACTTTCTATTCATCAAAGAATCCTGAAATAAAAATGTAAAAAACTGTTTTCAACATGGATAATAATCATACATGTTTTTGAAGCATAAAATCATCATATTAGAGTGATTTGTGAAGGATCATGTGACACTGAAGACTGGAGTAATGATGCTGAAAATCCAGCTTTTTTTCAGAGGAATAAATTACATTTTAATATATATTAACATAAAAAAGTCATTTTAAATTGTCATAATATTTCATAATATTACTGTGTTTTTTGTGTATTTTTTATCAAAAAATTGCAGCCTTGGTGAGCAGAAGAGACTTCTTTTAAAAACATAAAAAATCTTACCGACTCTTAAACTTTTGACCAGATAGTGTATATAAATATACACACATGCATGTATATTTAAGAAAAAATATTATTTATATATAAAATATTTATATTTATATAAATAATATATAAATCTATATACATGAAAATATTTCTTATTATTATATTATACACAGTGCACCCACATATATTATGTAAACACAAACTTTTATTTTGAATTGTTTTAACTTTTAATCGTTTGACAGCCCTAGTTTTTAATTTTGAGTTTGAAAACCAATAGTGTCGTTTTTCCTCTCTAGGATCTTCTTAACTTTGATGACCCACTGAATATAGATGCAGCAGAGCATCATTTACGGGACAAGGTAAAACACCAGCACACATAACATGTCTACTGGCACAGTCTTTTGGAAACGTAACGGCTCAAAAAAAAAAAAAAAATACAGTGATATTTGCATAAGTATCCAAAGCCGTCAATCTCTTCAATGCTTCCTGTTTCAGGAGGATTTCAGGAACAAAGTTCAGGACTTCATCAAAAACTATGCAAGATGATGTCTCTGTTTGCCACGTGAGCCACTCTCACATGCATGTGACTTTGCAGATGTGCGTCGACTTCAGACTGGCAACAGAGACAAAATCGCAAGCTATTAAAACATACTTGGGGAAAGAAGAAAGTTAAAATGTGTAATGAATGATGCCGTTAGTCCCTGAGCAGGATTTGGGAGGGGGCCTTACTGTCCATTTCTGTGGGATTTTTATTTCGAAGCGGACACTCTCGCTGGTTCTTCTCAATCAAGATTGCTTTTACTCCTCCCACACAAAAAAGAAAGTACAAAGATGGTGATCATGAAAATGAGGATGTGTAACCTCTCTGATGTCACCTCCTATGCTAGTGCCTCTGTGTTTTTGCCACATATAACTGAACATGCGTTGTAAGCCAACTTCTGCAGCCTGCTTCTTGAATTTGTTCATAAGTGATGTCATAGAAATCCCAAAGTTCCATTGGTTCATTGGCTCTGGGGGAGGAGTCAACCGTTGAGGAAATGCGCGAAGCATAAAGCACTGATGTCCCGCTGAATACGCGGTGGATTCGGTGTTAAATCACTGCCGTTTTCACGACTACTCCGTATCACCCTTGCAAATGACGAGTTATGAAACTGTTTCAGTTCAAATCTGTGAGATGTGTGTGAATCTCACCAATGTCCAGCTCACATTTTACACTTCTAATCTAATTAAGATGTGCTGATAAAGCTTTTTTTTTAGTTGCAACTTTTTTTGATGATGAATTATGTATGGTTTCCTCTGAAATTCCTCATACGGACATTTTGAGGAAATTGTGCATAATGATCATTAAATGGAAAATATAACTTCTTATTGCTTGTGATTTTGGAGTGAAATATGACCCCGGACATGTTGTGTCTGAATGTGCAGGTGAGATTCAGCCTTTGCTCTCGTGTGCATTTTTGTCGGTGTATACACGTTCAGCTTTACTCGATGTGTGCATGTACACAAGAATACCTGTATGCTAGTACTGTGTTTGTGTGAGAGTGCGTTTGCGCGAGAGTGACTGGGATTTTAACACGTCTGATTTGGTAGCATGCACTGGGCTACTGAACTGCTCAGCCATAAAGCCTGTTCAATTAGTGAGGATTTACTTTATTTAATTAGATTTTTTTTTCTCTTCAGGGGGTGTATATCCATTTGTAAAGTATATTAAAGAGGAATTCTACCACTAAGTAAATAATTGTAGTAATTTGTGTGTAAACATCTACAGTTAGCTATCATATATTTTTCTCTTAAAGGAGTAGTTCACTTTAAAAAAAAACTTTTGCTGATAATTTACTCACCCCATGTCATCCAAGATGTCCATGTCTTTCTTTCTTCAGTTGAAAGGAAATTAAGGTTTTTGATAAAAACATTCCAAGATTTCTCTCATATAATGCACTTCATTGGGAACCAAACGGTTCAAGGTTCAAATGAGAGTTTCAGTGCAGCTTTAAAGGGCTTTAAACGATTCCAGATGACTGAATAAGGGTCTTATCTAGCAAAACGAATCAGCCAATTTAAAAAATAAATAAAAAGTTTAAGTTTTATAAACACAAATGCTCGCCTTGCTCTGTTCTGTGATGAGTGTTTGTGTCTCTCCTCTTCGAACTCGTTCATCAAAATGAACAAACTCTTTTTGACTTTTTTTCGAGTCATGACACGAAGGGTCCTTGATAAGACCCTTATTCATCGTCTGGTGTCGTTTAAAGCCCTTTGAAGCTGCATTGAAACTCCATTTTGGACTCGATTGGTTCCCAATGAAGTCTATTATATGGAGAAAATCCTGGAATGTTTTCATCAAAAACCTTAATTTCTTTTCGAAGAAAGAAAAGACGTGGATATCTTGGATGACATGGGGGTGAATAAATTATCAGCAATTTTTTTTTTTTTAAGTGAACTACACCTTTAAGAGCTCTGTGCATAGGCTATCACTGGCTTTGCACTAAAATCTAGTGAGCTGCCTACCTAGATAGCATTTTAAGGCATTATATAATGGGAATTTGCCCAAACCTGCTGTCTAGGTACTTGGCACACTAGAGCTATGATTTGGAAATAATATGCCGCTCGTCTGTTAACATTGGTTTTGGCTTCAAATCATAGTGAGCTTCTTACCCAGATACATTCTTAGCCATTATATAATGCAAATTTGCATTTGATGACAAAAATAGGCAGCTTACTAAGGCTATGTTTGGAGAGGGAATACTGCCTACTGCCTTATTTTAGTCCAATTTTGTGGTAAATATGTTTTAACTCTTTGCAGTCAGATCAAATAGTGAAAGAGTGAACTGTATCGATGTTGAAGAACAATTGTAATCAAATTCTGTAGCAGTCTCTGTTGTATACTGCATGTATATATGCACTATATAGGGTGATTATTTGAAGTAGCTATATTGCAATGCAGAATTCACCCTAGAACAGAATTAGTGTGAGTAAGAAATCCGTACCAAACAAAGATTTGTGGACACAGACGTTTTGTTTGTCTTCATCTTTGCACCAGATGGCGCTAGTGTTTAAAAAATGTTTAGCTTGTACATGTGTATAAACTAAAGGAATAGTGAAAGAACTCGTCACTTGGCCATTCACATATTCCAATTATAATGGCAACGATAGATTTACGCCACTAATCTGTATACTATGATATTTACATGATACTCGATGGAGTCGTTCTCGTGCATAGCCAAGAAACGTTAAATTACCATGGTACAAAGTCTAAAAAGCATTGAGACATGGAAAATAATGCATTAATTTCAAATATTTGAACTTATTGCAGTTACGAGTCTTGGGGATGTGCACGTGGAATTAAATGTTCCGTTTAAACTACGACTTGGAACCAGAACCCACACACAAAAACAGATTTGTGTTTGGGGACGTGCCTCACCTTAATTCATTCACACTTCTGTCCAATCAGCGCTTCAGGAGGGCGGTGTTCAAGGCTCAAGGCGCGCGCCCGAGCACGGAGACAGTAACTCGGTCCGGAATTCAGCGTAGAGTGCTGACAGTCCAAACGCAGTCACATTTAGACCAGGAATAACTTCACTTGTCATTTAATGATCTGATCCAGTTTTACTTGCAGACTTAAAACAAGGCTCAACTCCAGATCATGCGCTCTATGTGAACAAGCTGCGCAAAGACGCACAGGCTGAAAGACAATTGACAGCTCGCCAACGGGACATTGGAGTGGACATGTGAAGAAATGGATATGCAGGCTCTTCATGTGATCAAAATGCGATCTGATATCGTCATCAGTCCTCATCCTCACTGCTGTGATTGTTCCCCTGTGCACCTCGCAGTCAGGTGAGCGTCCAACTCCCGTGCGTAAAAGTGCTTATCCATCCTTCATATCAGTCTTATCGGGTAGCTTAGTGTTCTGGTATGGCGTTTTATTTAATATATGGACACGTGTCGGTGCATTCAACATTGTTTCAACCCGTAAACTCCCAGCGATTGTTTATTCTGACTTAGGCAGCACAAATACTTATATGGCACACTCCAAGTGTTCCACATAACATCCGAGAGCAATTCGTGACACTGCCGCTGCTTCATTTATATTTGTGCTTAAGGATCCTCATCAATCAAAATATGTCCAAGCAGTCGTCAGAGATGTATGGGAGACTGACATCAGAAATCCAGTGTGTGATGAGATGTCACTATTTGCAGCGCGTTTGCGCGCAGTTACGTGCTTGAATGCGGATATGTTTCTTTCTGTCTCTTTTTAAATGATCTTGTTTCTTGGCTGATTCTTGATTTTTGAAGTGTAAACGAGCAGTTAAGTTATTTCATCCTCTCTCCACACGATGGTGGCAGTCAACCGATTAACAGCAGGGCAGCTGAAGCGCGGAGCCGTGCGTTTTTACGCATCGTTTTTTCATGATGTGTAATGACTGCGGAAGCGCTCGGAATCTTAAGAATTAACTCATTATATATATATCGATATATCAATTTCCCCTTGAAATAAATCAGCATTAAAACCGGGAAAGAAACACAGTTATTATTATTAAAGACATTATCATCATTACCTATAGATTTTAAAAATAATTTATAGATTATTTTGATAATTTATAGATTTCCCTTAAGTCATTATTTATAAATCTAATTAATTATGAAGTCTGGGTCAGTTGAATTTATTAATGGATGCTGCTATTTTGTATTCACTTTGTTTTAAAATACTTAGATAATTGCATAATGCACTAATATAAATGATGTTAGATGGTTACGGTCAAATGCTTCTTCTGCTCAAGGTTACACTGCAAAAAATTAGGCCATTGCATATTTATGAGCTAATTTAAGTGTTTTCTTAAACAATTTGAGCTATGCTGACTAGCAAATCTTATTTTATTAAAACACTGCAATGTGGCTTGGTCTCATTGTAAAAAAAAAATGCATGCACATTTCTTCAACATCAATTTTTGAATTGTTTCATAGGCCTGGTTTTGTGGTAAATCGTTCTAAAAACGTGTCCTTTAAATGGTTCTCATTATGCATCAGCTCACACCTCTGTCGAGAACCATATGGCACCGTATTTGACCCAGGCTTCCATCTGACATTTAAGTTTGATAGAAAATTACTGCTGGTAGACCTGAGAATATGATCAAATTATTAATCATCTTCAAGCCAAATTAAGTTTGGTTGGAAGACTTCATGCGAGCTGAGGGAGTGAGAATATTTCCTGTTAATTAATGTCGTCACTGCTCTGATATCTAGATGTGAACTTTCTTCTGAACAGAAAAAAGTGTCTTGCTTGGTGGAATATGGTAATATAAAGGCAATGATTGTTTATAGCAGCCTCTAATTGGATAGCATCAGGTTGCAGAATTCAGCAGCTTGTCACATTCACTGTTTTTATAAGCATTTTCTTCACAGTAATTATTCACACATCTGGTCTTTTGATCATATAGGTATCAAGATGTTTATATATAAGTAGGGACACATCGTTCAAACCCCATGGAGATGAGCACTTTATTTCAATTGTCCTTTTTAGACAATGCACTAACTATAAGTCATTTTACTACGTCAACTAGAGTATCACTTTATTTTGATGCTCCCGACAGATATTATACTGACTATAAGTAACTTTGCAACTACATACCAACCAACTTATTATACTGACCCTATTTAACCCTTACCTAACAGTCTACTAATGCTCTAATGAGAGTTAGTTGACATAGTTGCAAAGCGACAGTACTTACACTGTAAAAATGAATGTGCTTTATTTAATAAAAAAATGTGGCTAACAGATTACAAGCAACATTATTAATTCAATTGAACCAATTAGAATTGAGTAATAATTAATCAAATTAATTCCTTAAAAGTTAACCATTTAAAATGAGTAAATTGTTTGTTTTAAGTAAATTGAAGTCACCATTATGCTGATTGATGTTTGATTTAGGTTTGTTTTAAAATTAACGGTTTTCTCCTTCAGTGATTCTGCTTGTTAACATCAGGTGTCTTCAATGTTGCGGCAATATAAAATAAATAGTTCTTAATTAATCTTTGACGTCTGTCATTTATTCAGATATTTGTGTTTAATTTTTTGGTGTAAACTTTACTAATTTTAAATGGTTAACTTTTAAGGAATAATTTGTTTCATTATTACTCAATTTTAATTTGTTAAATTTAATTAATAATTTTGCTTGTAATCTGTCGCCATAATTTTATTGATTAGATATAGCATATTCATTTTAACAGTGTATATTTGGTATGTCTGAAGTGGACTATCAAAATGAAGTGTAAAATGCAGATGTTTGGGAGAATAGGCTGAATGCAGCAGAAGTTAAGCAATAGTTTTGACATGCAGTCTATGTACTGTAATAGTACTGTAAAATAATGTCCTCACAATGGATATCAGTGGAGCAAGACATTGCAGAGTTAAAAGCACTGTGCAATGCAAAAGTTATATATACACACCGCCCTTCAAAAGTTTGGGATCGAGTACGAATTTTTAAAGGCTGCATTTACTGCACCAAATATACAGTATTGTTTAAGTGTATATTTGAATATATTTTAGCATCATTACTCCAATCTTCAGTGTCACATGATCCTTCAGAAATCATTCTAATATGCTGATTTGCTGCTCAAGAAACATTTCTGATTATTATCAATGTTGAAAATAGTTGTGCTGCTTATATTTATGTGAAACCATGATACATTTTTCTCAGGAATCTTTGATGAAAGGTTCTAAAAACAGTATTTATTTGAAACGGAAATCTTTTGAAACATTCTAAATGTCTTCACTGTCACTTTGATGATCCTTGCTGAATGAAAGTATTCATTTCTTTTGAACAGTAGTGTATAATATTAAAAACTTGTGGCTACCCCTTCAGAAACAAAGTGCTTTTTAATGTTTCTTGCCTCATAGACTTTTAAAGTGTGTTTCTTTGCCTCTTTTCTTTCATGAAAAACAAGTCAATTCAGCTTGAACTGTTTGCTGTATCTTCTTTAGATTATCTGTTTATCTTTTCATCAGTATTTGACCGTGGTGCCGTTTTGGCCCTTGACCCATGTGTGCAAAACAGTGAGAAAACCTCTTTCTCTATTCCATTGAGCTCATGCCGAGCTCAGACTCTCCGCCAAAGCAAATGGTTGACTTCGTTTTCAGCATCCTCTTATTGTCCCCAGCTCTTAAGAGGGAATGACATCTTCAATTTCCCGATTCTCAATACGAAGTAAACCAATAAAGCCTGTTGTAATCCACAGACTCCCCACTTTTTTAAAGAATGGCAGGAAGGCAAAAAAAGCTGAGAGGATTTTCTTTTCAGTGGCTGTAGGGTTTGTTTCTCTTCCACTTGTAATTCCTCTCAGAAAACAAATGCCCGCGGGCCTCGCTCTGTAGGACAGGGTTGCCAATACCCCCTCCTCCTCTTCTCTCTCTCTCTCTACGAGTCTTTCAGGCTTGCTTTCACCCTCCCTATCCGCTTCCCCATCTTCTGGCTCCGTGCCCCTCACAGTCAGCTGGAATGCTAGTCTTCTCCTCATCCTGTGCGTGATGCAGCCCTGCATTTCTTATTGAGCTTTAGCTTGGTTTATACAGGTGTTTAAGCCCAATAAGCAGGTTCATCATTGTCTTTTTGAGCTTCAGGCATTACAAAGACTCTTGGGAATCTCTAAACAGAGATAAAATGTGTCCCATCACGGGTGTGATGCCCCGTGCCTAACTGCGTTTTTTTGCGAAGGAATTACTTTGAAGAATTATAGTTTGCTTTTATTCACATTTTATGCATGATGACACTTTGCTTTAATTAGTTCTTGCTGCTGAAAAACAGTATTTTTCCAAGACCCCGTGAACATAGTTTTGTTCTGTTGTTCTGTTCTGTGATGCGCGTTTGTGATTCTCCTGTTCGAACTCGTTCATTAAAATGAACAAATCTTTTCTAGAGTGAACTCGTTCATTTTGTTCACTGAATGACACGAAAAAAAGATTTGTTCATTTTGATAAACGAGTTCGAACAGGAGAATCATGAACTCGCGTCACAGAACAAGGCGAGCATTTGAGCCTATAAAACTTAAACTTTGTTATTATTTTTTTTTAAATGAGCGATTGTTTTGCTTGATAAGACCCTTATTCATCGTCTGGAATCGTTTAAAGCCCTTTGAACAGTTTGAAGCTGCACTGAAACTGTCTTTTGGACCTTGAACCGTTTGGTTCCCATTGAAGTCCATTATATGGAGAAAAATCCTGGAATGTTTTCATCAAAAACCTTAATTTCTTTAGGTAAAAAACAAAATTTTTTTTAAAAGTGAGCTACTCCTTTAAATACTTAGATTTTAGGGTTTGTTAGGGATCAACTACTATTACTGACTCCTTGAGTAATAGCAATTGCTAAGGAAAGCATCATTAATTCATGAGCATATGTCCAAATCATGAGAGACACATCAGTAGTGTGGAGAGAAAAATATGCCAAGGTGAGCCTGAATAATATTGCTTGTCCCAGTTGCACAGGTTGATAATTTCATGCATTTTTGTGTTTTTCAACCTTTATGGTCTTGGTCTGGTCGGTCATGTGGGTGAGGTGAACGGGGTTTCTGTTACCCTGACCTTGACTCTGTGTTTCTAGAAAACCGTGAGACATTATGTTCTCAGCGGAGGGCTGGTGTACATCTCCACTGATCCATCACTCTGTTCCAGCAGTAAATATCGCACTCTTATTCAAGACGAGCGTGACTGTAATTTAAAGCTACAGCGTCTTAGAACAATAAAGCAAGACAAAAGCAGATGTCGGCCATTTTAATTTGATGGGCAGGCGATGACGGCGAGAGATCATTGGTTCTGGTTGTGTTCCACGGATAATTATTAGGCTCAAGTCATCAATTAAAAGTTTTCTAAGAGCCTGTCATACTTTGTTTTACTTTTTTTTTAGTGAATGGCTTATAATGATAATCGGAGATACAATACTCAACCGTTCAAAAGTTTGGGATCTGTATAAGATTTTTGTCATGTTTTGAATTTATTTGAACAAATATACAGTAAAATCTGTAATATTGTGAAATATAATTATAATTTTAAATACCTTTTTTTGTAATGTATTATAAAATGTAATTTATTCCTGTGCATATTCCTGAATTTTCAGCATTATTACTCCAGTCTTCAGTCACATGATCCTTCAGAAATCATTCTATGATGATTTGCTGCTCAAGAGAAAAAATAAATAAATAAATAAATAATTGGTTAGGAAGTTCAAAACAACAGCATTTATTAAAAAATAAATAAATAAATAAATAAATAAATACAAAACCTCAGTTTTGATCAATTTATCAATGCATTCTACTATGGAAGCTTGTTTCCGCCACTGAATAAAAAATGAAAAATAAGTAATTGCAACTTTTTGTCTCATAAATGCGAGAAGTTGATTGTGAGAAAGTCAGAATTGTGAGGAATATTTTTATCTCGCAATTGCGAGATATAAAGTCAGAATTGCATGATGTGAAGTCGCAATTGCGTGTTATAAAGTCAGAATTGCGAGATATAAAGTCAGAATTGCGTGATATAAAGTCAGAATTGTGAGATATAAAGTCAGAATTGCGAGATATAAAGTCAGAATTGTGAGATATAAAGTCAGAATTGCGAGATATAAAGTCAGATTTGCGAGATACAAAGTCAGAATTGCGTGATATAAAGTCAGAATTGTGAGACATAAAGTCAGAATTGCGAGATATAAAGTCAGAATTGCGAGATATAAAGTCAGAATTGTGAGATATAAAGTCAGAATTGCGAGATATAAAGTCAGATTTGCGAGATATAAAGTCAGAATTGCGAGATATAAAGTCAGATTTGCAAGATATAAAGTCAGAATTGCGTGATATAAAGTCGAGAATCGCGTGATTATAAAGTCAGAATTGCGAGATATAAAGTCAGAATTGCGTGTTATAAAGTCAGAATTGCGTGATATAAAGTCAGAATTGCGTGATATAAAGTCAGAATTGCGAGATATAAAGTCAGAATTGTGAGATATAAAGTCAGAATTGCGTGATATAAAGTCAGAATTGTGAGATATAAAGTCAGAATTGCGAGATATAAAGTCAGAATTGCGTGATATAAAGTCAGAATTGTGAGACATAAAGTCAGAATTGCGAGATATAAAGTCAGAATTGTGAGATATAAAGTCAGAATTGTGAGATATAAAGTCAGATTTGCGAAGATACAAAAGTCAGAATTGCGTGATATAAAGTCAGAATTGCAAGATATAAAGTCAGAATTGTGAGATATAAAGTCAGAATTGCGAGATATAAAGTCAGATTTGCGAGATACAAAGTCAGAATTGCGTGATATAAAGTCGCAATCGCGTGTTATAAAGTCAGAAATTGCGAGATATAAAGTCAGAATTGCGTGTTATAAAGTCAGAATTGCGTAGATATAAAGTCAGAAATTGCGTAATATAAAGTCAGAAATTGCAGATATAAAGTCAGAATTGCGAGATATAAAGTCAAAATTGCGAGATATAAAGTCAGAATTGTGAGATATAAAGTCAGAATTGCAAGATATAAAGTCAAAATTGCGAGATATAAAGTCAGAATTGTGAGATATAAAGTCAGAATTGCGAGATATAAAGTCAGAATTGCCAATATAAAGTCAGAATTGCGAACATATAAAGTCAGAATTGCGATATAAAGTCAGAATTGCGAAGATATAAAGTCAGAATTGCGTGATATAAAGTCAGATTTGCGAGAATACAAAGTCAGAATTGCGTGATATAAAGTTGGAATCGCGTGTTATAAAAAGACAGAATTGCTGAAATATAAAGTCAGAAATTGCGAAGATATAAAGTCAGAATATTGCATTGATATAAAGTCAGAATTGTAATGATATAAAGTCGAGAATTGCGTGATATAAAGTCAGAATTGCGTGATATAAAGTCAGAATTGCGAGATATAAAGTCAGAAATTGCGAGATATAAAGTCAAAATTGTGTGATATAAAGTCAGAATTGCGTGTTATAAAGTCAGAATTGTGAGATATAAAGTCAGAATTGCATGATATAAAGTCAGAATTGACGTGATATAAAGTCAGAATTTGCGAGATATAAAGTCAGAATTGCGAGATATTAAGTCAGAATTGCGAGATATAAAGTCAGAATTGCGAGATATAAAGTCAGAATTGCGAGATATAAAGTCAGAATTGCGAGATATAAAGTCAAAATTGCAGATATAAAGTCAGAATTGCGAGATATAAAGTCGCAAATTGCGTGTTATAAAGTCAGAATTCGTGATATAAAGTCAGAATTGCGAAGATATAAAGTCAGAATTGCGTGATATAAAGTCAGAATTGCGTGTTGTAAAGTCAGAATTGCGTAGATGTAAAATCAAAATTTCGAGATATAAAGTCAGAATTGCCAGATATAAAGTCAGAATTGCGAAATATAAAGTCAGAATTGCGAGATATAAAGTCAGAATTGCGAGATATAAAGTCAGAATTGCGTGTTATAAAGTCAGAAATTGTGAGATATAAAGTCAGAATTGCATGATATAAAGTCAGAATTGCGTGAATATAAAGTCAGAAATTGCGAGATATAAAGTCAGAAAATTGCGAGATATAAAGTCAGAATTGCGAGATATAAAGTCAGAATTGCGAGATATAAAGTCAGAATTGCGAGAATATAAAGTCAGAATTGCGAGATATAAAGTCAGAATTGCGAGATATAAAGTCGCAATTGCGTGTTATAAAGTCAGAATTGCGTGATATAAAGTCAGAATTGCGAGATATAAAGTCAGAATTGCGTGTTATAAAGTCAGAATTGCGAAATATAAAGTCAGAATTGCGTGATATAAAGTCAGAATTGCGAGATATAAAGTCAGAATTGCGTGATGTAAAGTCAGAATTGCGAGATATAAAGTCAGAATTGCGAGATTTTATCTCATAATTCTGACTTTTTTTCTCAGAATTGCTGACATTATTACACATAATTGCGAATTTATATGTCAAAATTCTGACATATTTTCTCAGAATTGTGAGATATAAACTCGTAATTGCGAGTTATCAGGGTAATTCTAAGGGGGAAAAAGACTAACTTTTTTTCTCTTCAGAATAGTTATATATCTCACAATTCTGACTTACATCATGCATTTCTGACTTTTTAACACACAATTGCGACTTACATCTCGCAATTCCTACTTTATATCTCGCAATTCTGACTTTATAACACGCAATTGCGACTTTATATCTCACAATTCTGACTTTATAACAAGCAAATTGTGACTTTATAACTCACAATTCTGACTTTATATCTTGCAATTCTGACTTTATATCCCGAAATTCTGAGAAATAAAGTCAGAATTGCGAGATGTAAACTCGCAATTGTGAGAAATAAAGTCACATTTTTCATTCTGTGGTGGAAACAAGCTTCCATATTCTACTGAATAAAATAATCAATTTATTTTAAAACAAAGAAACATTTTACTTTTGTTGTGTTGTATCATAAATGTTAGTATGCATGCAGTGCATTGTTAGCAGTTAGCACATTAAGTTCAAGTCATTTTAACATTTGACAATGCTGTTGTAGCTTCTGCCTCTTTCAGATATGTGATAAAATCCAACAATAAGCGAGGCTCGTGGAATCCTTTGAAATGAGGTTAAAAACTAGCTGTTTTTATCTCCCTCTCTGACACACACACACACAGTGCTGAAGGAATCAAAGGTTTGTCGCAGCTGTGTTGTGGCTTTGCAGGTTGTCTGAGCTCATGGATTCCCCAGGCAAAGATCCTAAATAAAGACATCCTGATGGCCGCCTCAAACTTTTGGCAGAGTCGCAATAGAAAACCTTTTAGTATAGCATCTGTCCATAGGTGCATTCAGTGTGTTGGCTGAAACCCATCATCAAGTCTCAGCTGGGTGTCTCTGCATCTCACACCGAAAAGTGTTCCTCTTCTTCTGTTCACTGTCAGCTACATCCTTTCCTCATGGCTGAATACACGTTACAGTCTTTTTTTCTCCTTCTGAGAATGTCAGTGACTAAATCAGACATTCATACAGAAATGATAGTAGATTATTGATATAATTTGCATACTAGACTAGCCGAGAGAGGTTGGTTGTGTTGTTAACGTATGCAGTGTGTTTCTGTATTTGGTTATGAGTATTTGGAGCACATGTTGTGTTGTGAAACTAATGATGATGTTTTATTCATTTGCGGGTGTTTTTCTACTTGCACGTGTGTTCTTTAGTTGCAGCACGTTGAGCTCTCTCAGCCACCGTACTTAGGGCCCTATAAAATCCGTTTTATTTTTTCCCAAATTCCATTTTATTTTTTCCAAAATTCCGTTTTTTCCGTTTTAATTTTTGCAAATTCCGTTTTTTTTCCGTTTTAATTTTTGGGAATTAATTTTTTTTACCCTATACTGTTATTTTAGTTGTAAAAAGAGTGTGCTATTTACAACTCTTTTATTCCGTGATCGCAGAAATTATAGGGCCCTACGTACTGTAGCACAACAATCACTGCTAACTTTTTCACCATGTCTTGTTTTAGGCAGCATTTTAAAACATATATACATTACAAAAAAAAATTTGATAAAGATTTCTAAGCCTTTTAACTAAACTAACCAGGTGGAACAAAACATTCGTCATATAAAACATTGCATCCTGCTGCTCCCCACAGAATTACACTAATACTAAAAATATTAATATAATTTCTAATGGAGTATTCCCTCAGTCCAGCCGTGTTATTATGCGTGATATTAATAGGTTGTGGAATGGTTCACTCTTCCATCTCTGTGCCCACAGCCCGAGTTAAAAACAGAAATAAACAGCTAGGGTTAAAACAAAGTCGAAGGTTAATGTGGGGACAAGAACTGGATCTGTCCATAAACTTTCTAAAACGTTACGTGAATATCTTAATGATCGAGTGACTGGCTCATCATTGATCTAATCATTTATTTCCTCAATCATGCATGCAATATTGATGTGCAGCTCGTTCTTCAAAGCTGAATCCTACGCACAGGAAAGTCACTTGCTCTCCAACTGCACAAGTGTCAAGTTGAAAGAAAGTCAAATAAGGCTGGACGTATTAGTCGTAAGACCTGATCAAAATCCAGCCTTTATTTGAAGTCCTACGTCTGAGTTCTCAGAGTGCAGAGTGAAACGGTCTTGGGGTTTGCATATACTTTGGGGTTAAGAGTTCGTTCAAATCTGACTGGCACAGTTTATTTTTTTCCCATTCAAATGTTTCTAGGTATGATTTTTTAATTACTAACACCATACTAATACTGTGTTTGACCCCCTTTCACCTTCAGAACTGCCTTAATTCTACGTGGCATTGATTCAACAAGATGCTGAAAGCATTCTTTAGAAATGTTGGCCCATTTTGATAGGATAGCATCTTGCAGTTGATGGAGATTTGTGGGATGAACATCCAGGGCACGAAGCTCCCGTTCCACCACATCCCAAAGATGCTCTATTGGGTTGAGATCTGGTGGTCATTTTAGTACAGTGAACTCATTGTCATGTTCAAGAAACCAATTTGAAATGATTTGAGCTTTGTGACATGGTGCATTATCCTGCTGGAAGTAGCCATGAGAGCATGGGTACATGGTGTCCATAAAGGGATGGACATGGTCAGAAACAATGCTCAGGTTGGCCATGGCATTTAAATGATGCCCAATTGGCACTAAGGGGCCTAAAGTGTGCAAAGAAAACATCCCCCACACCATTACACCACCACCACCAGCCTGCACAGTGGTAACAAGACATGATTGATTCTTGTTTCATTCTGTTTATGCCAAATTCTGACTCTGACCAGGCAACATTTTTCCAGTCTTCAACTGCCCAATTTTGGTAAGCTCTGGCAAATTGTAGCCTCTTTTTCCTATTTGTAGTGGAGATGAGTGTTACCCGGTGGGGTCTTCTGCTGTTGTAGCCCATCCGCCTCAAGGTTGTGTGTGTTGTGGCTTCACAAATGCTTTGCTGGATACCTCGGTTGTAACGAGTGGTTATTTCAGTGTATCACATGCTTTAGGTGGGCTCTTTTGACTTGACCACCAAACAACCAGGCTAAACCACCCAGTAACACCCTAGCAACCACCTACACTCTACACCAACTTTTCACAGAGAAATATTACTTCCCTTTTAGAAAATGCACAAATCTAGTTATAAGTTATTGGAAAATAGGGTTTACATAATCTATTTTTGCTCTCTTTTCTTTTTAGCACTTATACATTGCTGTACACACACACATGCACAGCATGTCCTCCGAGACAGGGTGATTAATCGACCTGACTAGGGCTTGTGAAAGTTGCGATGGTGCAGCTGTACTCGAGGGAAACCAACCATTGCCCTGTCAACTCAACCACACAGACACCATATTCCCCGTCTCCTGAACCTGACAGCTAGAATTAGTCTTTTAGCTCTTTCTCCCCCCGTTTCTCCTTTGTAACCGATCCGCCATTCTTTCACCTCGCCCCGAGGGATAGTTTTCCATCCCTGCATGAGTTATTAAAATAAGAAGAGAGGGATTTGAATGCACGTAATTATAAGAGAGTTTGAGTGTTTGTTTCCTCGTGAAAGTTTTCTCATTAAAATACAGCTAATTGTAGTGCCTGAAGATTTGAAGATAAGTAATGCATCCTCCAAAACAGCCATGTTTTACAGTGTTTCTAGTTACTTAAAACACAGTTTGAGCCCATCAATTCGTGCATTAGACGCATAGTCAAATAACATAGATGCCTACCTCGTGATGACAAACCGTATCGAGATACCGAGCAATAAATATGCACTGACGAGTGAACCTCATTATAATATGCGAAACTGTTATTCACGCACAGCAGTGGGCGTTTACTTCCAAGTCTTCAGTGCGAGACGCCCATAAAAACCGAGCGTTTTTCAGCTAGGCTCAAAACTAGGGTAGAAAATAGCCTATAACTGATTCGTTTTGATATTTTTTTATGTAAAATCCAAGCGAACGTCAATAAAAAATAAGTTGACCTCAGACAACAATATTAAAAAATCTAAAAAGCCAGTTCATGACCTCTTTAAATCAGATTTATTTGGTTTTGTTTTGTTATTTTTTTAAATGATTAGGTAGGTATATAGAAATGCAAATAGTACTGTCTCAAGATTACCTGACTCTTATTTGGGATATTTTAGGTTTAAGTTGAATTTTAAATTAAATTTTAGCAATAATTGCATCGGTTTGCAAAGGTCAGCTGTAGGTGGCGCTAGATGGTTTGAGAGGTTGACTCCAAATTTGGTCCTGTGATTTTTTTCTGCCAACAAATTCAACAGCAGAGGAAGCTAAAGAATAATATTAAAAACAGATACAGTATGGCAGCCCATTGCACTCTGTAATTTGCCTCAATGTGGTGGGATGTATTTTCATCCAGATTCAAGCGAACGGGCACAAGCTTCAGTTCCTCCACAATACTTAGCCTGCTTAGATTCATTTGAAGAGGCATACGATTTAAACCCTTACCGGGGGTGTTGGGATATTCACTGTAATGGTTCTGTTCAAGAGCTTTTCCAGGTCATTTATCAGGTCTAGCTGGGCAGGATCAAATGAATCACAGGCACTCTAGACACTTTCATGGAGGTGGTCTTCTGTGAGACACTCGCACGGACTGAGCAGCTGAGCTTGATCGGATCGGAGGAAGGTCATGAAATGGTTGAATGCCCCATCACACTAGACAACCTCTAACGCTTAAGGTCATTAATCCCATTAATATTAATTGTTGAATTAGATTTTAATTAAACCAGCAATTCTTATAGAATTTGAGGGTCATGAAAAACATGTCCAGGTCACAGAAATAATAATTTGCTTAAACACATGAGACCTCTTTTTTGGGACCAGATTCTTTTATTTATTATTTTGCTGCATTGTTTTTATGATAGTTTGCATATGATCCTCAAATTCACATTGAGTAAAGTGTCTGGACATCTTTTAATTAATTTATTTTTTTAAACTGATTATTTCAGATTCTTATTAGTTTAATAAAGTAAACTTTATATTACTGGAAAATGTAGTATATATATATATATATATATATATATATATATATATATATATATATATATATATATATATATATATATATTTGAATTATATATATTATTATATATATATATAATTATATATATAATCTTTATATATATGTTCTACATTTTCCAGTAATATAAAGATTATATATATATATAATTATATATATAATAATATATATATAATTCAAATATATATATATATATATATATATATATATATATATATATATATATATATATATATACATATATATACATATATATATATATACATAATATAAGGCTGTAGTTAGCACATGATGAAGAGGGAAATCCAAGAAAAAGTCTTTAATAACAAATAAAATGAGAAAATACATAATTCAAATACAATACGGAACCAACTAACATTAGTAAAAATGACAACAACAGAAGTCCATGTTATGCCTCCAGTTGACTAAGTACAAACAGTGTGTGTGTGTGTGTGAGGATCGAAGGAAACTGGGAAAATCCGGTCTGCCACAGCAGCAACTACAATCCAACAGAGAATTTAATTACATTCTTAATTAAGCTGTAATTCAAAGGCTTTGATGTGCCTGCAAACTATTTGTGTTTTCATTATCAGTGCAGGTTTCATATGCAGGGCCTAAACCTCCGGCGAAAGTAGACGCGGGGTGAACACAGCTGGGCTTTGCGGCTTTCATAAGGCGGCATAAAACCGGCCAGTCAACACGAGCAATCTGTCAGATAAGCCGTCATATTGTTAATACCACCTATAATAAACCAGCACACTGCCACCAGCGAGAACAGTCACGCCACATTAGACCGTCTCCTTATTGTTTTGTGTTGTTCCCCGGTAATTCACCTAGCTAATTAGCCAAATTCTTTCAGAAACACTTTTTTTTTCCTTCTTTGGTTTTTTTTTTTTTTTTTTTTTTACCTCTAAGCAATCCACGTTCTGTTATGCACACAGAAACAACGTCTACATGCACATTGAGAAGACATTAGTTGTACATTAGTGGAAAGACAAATACCCGAAATAATATTTCTCAAAATTATACTACCCCAGTCTCATGGGAAAAAGCATTGCTATGTTTAGATATCAATGCAGTAACTTTTTTCTTCTTTTTTCTGAATACTTTTATTCAGCAAGGATGCATTGATCTAAATTGACAGTAAGGACTTTGACTTTGTATTTCAATTTCTATTGATCAAAAATCTTGATTTCCACCTTTAAACAACTTGTAAAAACCTACAAATATTTGAAAAACCATAAGGGACACAGAAGGTTTTGCAGGTGTATTGTAAAGCATTTTATGATGCTTTTGTTTCATATTATAGATGATATTTCGTTCATCTGTACTGAAACTGTTAAACACACATGCCGCATCTTTTTAAATATGTATGCTTGATTTTTTAAGCATATGCAAATCACTTATCAGTGTTTAGTTCCTGTGCAAACGTCTAAATCCTGAAGCCGCATTGATCTTTACTTTTAATCTGGTGCCCAGTGTGAAACCGAAGTTCTTCAAAAGTGCTCTGATTTTTGCACAGCATGAGACAACCTGTAAATCGTCAATTGCAGTACTTTTTAACTTATTTATATTTGTGCAGTGTCTTGACTGTTTTATCAAAAACACTTAGTATTTCTCATTCAAAGCTTACTGGAACTGAAAAAATGGTTTTATATTATTGTAACTCCATGGTTAGTGTTAAAAGACTGATTTCAGTAAACGCAATAAACACATTTAAAATAGAATGAGAGAACACAAAGAGGAAGAAGACCCGTGTGTCCTATCAGACTCACTTCATCAGCCAGAGAGACTTTTTTTTAGACAAAGGTGACCTTTGCTTTTATGTACTTTTGCACATTTAACCGCTTTTATGTGTTCCGACATCATCTGTCCATTTATTGAAGTAAGTCTTTCAGAAATAGTTGAACGTCTTTTAAGTGAGGTCAACTGATTTTACATGTTTTATTATGTAAGAAGAGGCAATGTTGAAATATACTGGCAATAGATATATTTTCTCTCTTTACAGCATCTCTGTGTGAAGAAAGCTTATACGGTTTTTAACAGTAACAGTTTTTTGTTGGCAGGGCAATTTGCTAAGAAATGCAGAGGGACTTGTATCACAAAATGAGTGTCACATGTAACTTTTATGGCCCGCTTAATTTATTTAGTTCCTAAATTAATCTTAAAGGTGCATTGCACAACATTTCATGTTAAAAATACCTGTTTTTCTAACTCATGCATGCTTAAACAATTGCCTGATGGGCTGAATGAGCCCTTCTCTGATCACTGACTCTATAATCTTGTACAGTAAAATAAATAAGAGGGATTCGGGATGGAGTTTGAGACTGGGTGTGACGTCATGCGCCATGTCACCAGAGGGGGCGTAGTTCTGCAAAAACTCAGAGACTTGCGCAATGCACCTTTAAAGGTATTGCAAAATGTATTTTTAATTTGCAACAACATATCTTAGTTATCTTTTCAAATAAGTAATACTTTGTTTTACTGTAGATTGACTAACAGAAACCGAGGGTAGGCATTGTGTTCCCCGAGGACTTTAGTGAGATCATACAGTTTCTCTGAGGCGATGTGCTGGAATTTTTAAACAACAAAAAAGTGTTGTTCAGAATATTAATTCACATAGATCTGCATCATTTTTCTTCATTGAATTAACTGAAGCAAACCATCCAATCAAACTGATTTGCTTATACGAATGAGACTTTGAGTGAACATCCAGCTTGCTTTGTGCCGTATCATCAGTTTTCCGTGTTCTCTTAATATTTCGACCCTGGAGGTTTTCTCTTACTGTGTGGTAGTTCTATGCTACTTGGTTGGGAGTCTAAAATCTTCTAGTAAGAGTCGAGCCCCAGCAGACGTCACCTCCATTCAGCTTAATTGGAAGTGTGTGTGTCCAGAGGAGAGTTATTGATTGTGTAGCGACCTGCGGGGAGAAGATTAGAGGCTTTCTGGATTTTCCCTCATTACTACTGAACCGGAGGAGGTTTCTGTGTTCAACTAGATTGCTTAAGGCAGCCAGCCATGTCTTTAAAAAACAAACAAATTATGTAGCAATATGAATATCTTAATTGCCTTGAGTGCATTGCTATGATCACTGCCCATAATGCACCTTTACAGGAAATTCGATTAACGGATTTAATTTCTGAGCATTTCTTTATTTCTAATCATGCTCGATCCATACTTCTAGCTGGATTAGAAATCATTATACTGATTGTTGGCACTTTTTATCATATACGATTAAGCTTCATTGGGTGCCAGAATCCTGTTGCTTTCATGTTGCCATACTGCTGTTAACAAATTCCTTTCATTTTAATCTCAAAGGAACAGTTTCTTAACACTGTTGCGAACCCATATTTGCGGACTTTATTTCTTGTGTTGAACACAGATATTTTATATTTGTTATCTGCCAGTACAAATGAATAAATCAAAGTACCATGTTTACCATACATTACCATTAGTCTGGTTGCAATTGCAAAACATTCATAGTTTTCGAAACCCTCCACAGTGTCAATGATATTTTTTGAGTTGCATGTGCATTGCATTAGCAGAAAGTACTAATATTGATATCATGTTATGCTTATAACTTTTTGACGTACTGTATGTACATCACAAATAAGTTTGCATCATCCTGGAGGCATTGTGCTCTATTTTTACAAAGCACATAAGGCAGTGAGCTTATTAGCGTTAGCATTTAGCAGAGGCACATAGACAAAATACACATGCTAAAGAATTTCACAATGTTTCTATTTCTTACTGATGCTAATTTTAGCACTAGCACATACCCACACTTCAGCACACTCTGAGCAGACTCTCTTTCTAGTGTCATTGTATTCCCTGAACTCTAGGAAGCTTGTTCTTAGCACCAGAGAGGCTCAATGCTGTTAGCGTTAAACAGGCTCCTAATTGGACCTGTGTCGGCTAATTGTGTCCGTGACGTACAGTCCCCTGGGCTGCAGGGCTGCTCATTTCAATAGGGGTAAACAAGCACTAGCTCTTTACTGACGGCTACGTTTTAATTAGAGGCAGGACCAACAAATGTGCTGACATAGTGCTGCAGAGAGGGACAGGAAATCAACATTGTTAGCATGCTATCTGTTTCTGCCAAGCAGTCACAAAGAGTCGTCCTATCCCCCTTTATCATGTCATTTCACAGTCGCGCCGTCTATTGAACGGAACGTTGCCGTTTCAATTTCGCCCGCTATTTGTCTAGCGTCCTCATGGGGCTGCATTGCACTTTCAAAAGGGCAGCTAAACAGAACATGCTCTCTATCATTGTGATACATTGCTAACAGGAGGAGAATAAGGCATAACAGGATCTATTTTGGGTTAATCTCACAGAATAACGTACGGCTGCTTTTTTGTAGCATCAAATTTTCTTCACCCTGTGTCTTTTGAAACCTAATTCATGACCTGTATGTTTCTTCGTGAAATTCACCCATTTGTACAAAAGACTGTCGCACTTGTGGATTGAAATAATGTTGGGGTCACATAGAGGTTTATAATGCAATCTAATTTTAGCCGGTTTAGCATAAGATCTCATTATTAGCACTTTACACACTTCTCATTTTATCGAGCCTTTAATTGTCTGTGAAGAGATGTTTTCTCAGTGTGGCCATGCAGGTTAATCTCAGGCTTTTAATCAGCACCTGGGGCAACATTCCTGCAAATTGATTTTATGTTGCCTCTTCCATATTTTGCGACACTTTCAAAAATGTCAGTGAGTGGTGTTAAAAGCGTGTTCAGTTTTTTTTTTTCAAAACAGGTGAATGTGAATCTGGCAACATTTTGTAATGTTGGTTGTTGTGTGTTGTGGCAGTTTGGAAGTTCATTTTCATTCACTCCCTAAAGTGAACAGTATTCGTGGACTAACGTAGGGAATACTGAATGAGGGTTTAAGGGGGTGATTTCAGATTTAGTCAGCAGCCATATCACCCTGTAGCCCAAGACTGGTTGCCCACTGAGGCCCTGTTTACACGAGAACGCTCGCGGGTGAAAACGTAAAAACATTTTTTATCGGATGTGCCTTTCGTTTACACGGCGACGCCATTTTGGGGGTTTAAAAACATAAAAAAGTGAAACCACCCTCCAGAGTGGAAATCTTAAAAACGCTCCAACACCGCGTTCCCGTGTAAAGGGTAAAAACGCAAAAGTCAGCTAGACAGTGAAGGTTGTACGCAGGCATGTGGATTTGGTGTTGTTGTGTGGCAGTGCTTCTCATCACCACCTAGCTGCCTGGAGTGCATGCTACATTGAATTTCACACGTATTTCCCACCCAAAACGCTCGTCTATACGCAGAATAAAATTGATAACGCAACGCCACTTTTGCGTTTTCTCTTTCAGAATCGTTTCCATTCCATTCCAAAAGGACAAGATATATTTTTATTACGATATTCGGACTGACCCGAAAGAAAATGCTATATCTGCTGTAAATGCAGGTACACTCACTTACTCGATCTCTCACAATACTCTATAATCTTCAATAAACAATATCAATGAGAACATACTGTATGTTTACGTTGCTAAGAGTGGTTGCTAGGGTGTTGTGTTGTGAGACATAGAACTGCTGGGTAAACTGAGTCATAGCTGTGTTTTATCATGAATAAAACCCAGCTATTCACCAATCAGGATCAAGGACAGGAACTGAACCGATTTATAAAGTAATGTACCACCAACACTAAACCTAACCAAAATAGCTTACAAAAGAAAATGTGGGAAAAAAATGTGTTTGTTGAAGCAACCATGCCATTTTAGCTGCTTCAGAGCTCTTTTATTGTACCTCGTGTTTCCCAAGACTCCCCGCATCACAAGTGCATTGCTGTACCTGGTGAGAGAGCAAGTTTACTGTGTCAGCAAACCCATACATATGGATCTGATATAGATGTCAAATCATGCATTATGATAAAAGTGTTTTGAGGTCAAAACATAGTATTGTGCAAGTAAGTGTCGAAACATCTTATTAATTAATCATTTCTGATTCAATCCCAAGGCATCATATACTGACGCTTTTGAGATTTAGTATACATTCATCGCACATTTAGCACATTGGGCACCCTTTAGCGTCAATATGAGACGCAGATATATATGGGCCAGAAGGCGCCTCCTAGTGGTCTAACCCTAACCCTACCCCAGACCTAAACCTACCCATATCATGTCATATTGGCGCTAAAGGGTGCCATGTGCGTTGGATTTAGACGAAATGTCAAAAGCATCACTATATGACGCCCTAGAATGACGAATGCGTTGATCATACTGGCCCTGTGTTACATTTCAGCCTAAAATAAAGAGATTTGTATGTACAAAAAGGGTACATTTTTGAGTTTTGATAAAAATTTAAGTAGAGGCCCATTTTTCCAATGAGCTTGAGATGCATTTAATTAAAGTGGAGAGCATAATTTTTTTATTGTGCTATGCCGGTGTTCAGTCCGCCTGACACTGAACTGGCCATTAACCACGATGTCAACCGCTCAGAAGCTCATAAATCTTTTTAACATTCCCAGAGGAGATTCTTTTATCCCCTTTAAGATGAATAGAGTTATAGGGCACCAATGCACTAGTGGCTTTTGCGCCACGAATGCCCTCCCAAAATTGTGATTTGAAGCTTTGGGAGCCAAAAGGTGAATACAAATTGTATACTGTAGCACTCAACAACTTAACGAATGGCCTCATATGTTTAGAGAAATATTGTACAGTGTTTTCCTGATATTTTGAGGCTGTATTAAACACCTGAGCTCCGCACGAAAAGAAAGGGGCACAATAAAAGCCAGCACACAAGCGTGCTCATCGCGGATACGGCTCAAGATTTATTGGCGTAATAATCGAGGCTCAGTGGGTTCATTGGAAACACATCGACACACTCCCTCTGTCATCTGACATACTTTATGTGTCAAAGCCGGAGAGGGAGGAGAAAGAGACCGTATGTGTGTTTACACCAACTGTGTACTGTCACTTCTTCCATCCATCAATATAACGTTCTCTCAGCTTGCGTTTTGTATCTGCTATGCCACGGCTAATGCTCCCTTTGCGTCGCCACACCTTTTGAGACATTTGTGATGAACATCAAATGACCGAGGCTCTGATCGAAGAGAACTGATGTTTGTTTTCTACTGCTTTGCCTCGTTCAATTTTTAACTCTTGAATTGAAGATGTCTTAGTGTATTTTTCCATACCAATCAAAAGTTTGTGGTTGGTGAGATTTAAAAAAAATATATATACTTTATTCAGTAAAGACACAATAAATGCATCAAAAGTCAAAGTAAAGACGTTTATAATGTTGCAAAATATTTATATTTCAAATATATGCTGTTCTTTTGAACTTTCTATTTATCTAAGAATCCTAAATCTGGTTCCCTCTAAAATATTAAAGTCCCCCTGTGGTGAAAATCAAGCTTTTAATGTTGTTTATATGTCTACAAACCATTTGCAAATTCATAAGTCAACACCATTGCTGAGGATTTTTTTTAAACGGCAGTGAACCAAAAACAGTCTCAAAAATGTGGTTTGAAATCGCCTTTGTACTCAACGTGACAGATGTGTTGGAACCAATTCCTTCAACATGCTGGCTTTAGCATATCTTTAACTGCTGCAAAGCAGGGGAGTCTCAAGAGAAGCCAGGTTATCCTGGTATATTTCTCTGTTGATATGACAAATTGGGTACATTTAGCAATATAGCATGTGAATTATGTATATAATATGTTATGATGAACTACTGTATAGGCTATGTCTTTTTCCGCTAAGTTGTTCAAAGCGTTTCTTAGGGTACTGATTTTTAGAAGGCTGAATGAGCTGGTGAATTGGAAAATGGTTTGTGTAACATTAGCAACACATTATTAATGTAGCTGTTTGATAAAGTAGCTAAGCAAAAGGCTAATCATGTTAATTACCGTTATCGTTATGTGTCCGATGTTACACAAACCATTTTCCATTCACCATCTCAGTCTGCCTTCTAAAAATCACTATCCTAAGAAACGCTTTGATGCGTTTCTTGTGATTTTTAGAAGACAGTCTGAGATGGTGAATGGGAAAATGGTTTATGTAACATTAGCAACACGTAACGGGTCGGTAATTAAAGGATAATTCCGGTATTTAACACCTTGTGTCTGTTTTGTAGTTTGTTTTGAATTAAATAGAGTGGTGGACTTTGAAATTTTGACAATAGGTCCTGTCTCGAACTTTTTGACTATTTTAGAATCGCCTGTGACAGCTTTAGACTGGGTGTCTATGGGCATGCACAAACATTTCCATAAAACAACTCTTAACGTTCATTTTCAAAACTGTGCAACTCACCGAGTGGTTGGTGGTGTTTGTTGATCTTCCGAAACAAGTAGCGTAGTGAAATACCGTTTCTGTCGTGTTTTATTTGGCATTTTTTAAAATCGCATTGATGTCTGCTGGAGGACTGGAAACGGAAAGGGGTCTGTTTACAATTGGTTGTAGTCTTTTCGCTCGGTTCTCCATCTTGCCATATTCGACTGTATGTGACTTTTTTTACAGTGCGCTAGACACTGTGTTCCATACAGCGTCCTGGTTGTCGCCATCAAGTGGTCGGGAGTGTACTAACGCTTCAGGCTCCAATATCGAGCGGAAGTTTATACGTGGTTGTGAGGTATCTGAAAAATAGTTACACCATAGCAAACAACACAGATTGAATGCATACATTGTGCCGATATATTTTTTTAATCATCAACGAACACCACCAACCATCCACTTGAAAATGAACGTTAAGGGTTGTTTTATGGACATGTTTGTGCATGCCCATAGACACCCAGTCTAAAGCTGTCACAGGCGATTCTAAAATAGTCAAAAAGTCGAGACAGGACCCATTGTCAATTTCTAAGTCCACCACTCTATTTAATTCAAAACAAACTACAAAATAGACTCAAGGTGTTAAATACCGGAATTATCCTTTAACATGATTAGCCTTTTGCTTGACTTTATCGAACAGCTAAGTAATCGTGTGTTGCTAATGATATGCAAACGTACGCAAACATGCTAATGATACTCTACAACATCGGACACGATACATTAAATGCATTACTATTCTGACGCATCGACTTGTAGACAACCCTGTATAATTCGCTCTTCCTCTTCTTCTGAATCAGTTTCTGGAAACGTATATGGATGAATTAAACCACTTGCCATTCATTGTGCAACGTTTCTACAGTAAAGTTGACAGAGTGCATCAGGTATCCCAACACAGTCTCATGAAAATGCGTATCTATACCACGAATGTCATTTCTCGTGGCATTTATACGCCAAAAATGGTTTTTGCGTGTATATGCTATGCAAAACTGTTTTTGGCATATAAATGGCACGAGAAATGATATTCGTGCTATAAATACGAACTTTCATGAGATCGGGCTCAGTATCCTGAGCTCGTGTGATTTAGTGGAGGTGGGCTAATTTCCATATTTATGGTTCTACTTTATAAGTGAAGCAATGGTTTAGAGTTACATTCAAGCTATTTTAAGTTATGATTTTTTTTAAAGGATAAAAACATTTAAGTGTCATTTTGGTGATTAAAGATGAGTTTTAAGGGATACAATTATTATCTACATGGTGACTAAGTCTAGCAGGTTGTTTTATGGATGCCGTCATGTTGAGATTCCTGAATACCATTAACTTTATCTTGGTAATTATTTGCTTTATGGAATAAATCAATCTTGACTGCATGTATATAGGGCATTTTTACAATGACATCAATAAGAAAAAAAAGATTCAGTCATTTTTAGCCAATCATTGAAGTGAAATATGTTATTATTCCCTGAAAATTATAGTATATATTACATAGTCTATAAAGATACACTGGTATCAGTGATTTGGAGAGCCTTTGGTTTAGCCAGAATCTTCTGCTATTGCTGACCCTGAGGAAAAGTAGGAAGAGAGAAGCTTGAGTGAATAATGCAGGGTTTTCTCAGCTAATCACATCTCTTAAGGAGCCATGCAGTCTCACACTTCCTTCAGAATGATGACAAATCCAATATTGTCAAGAAAAAGAACTGTAACTGACAGCAGAGGTTTTTGTCTGCAATGGTAGCAACAGGCCTTACACACATTGCATTTCCTCAAATGTTTTCATTTGCCTTTCAGGAAGTTTTGCCAGCTAATTTTGCTTATTCAGCTCAGACTCAATTATGTAACCCAATACACAGCCTAGTTACGCAAATCAGACTGCAATAATCCCAGCATGCGTTTTCATTCTCCTTTAATCATCTTGTATTTGGTGACTCAACAATTTCATAACACCCTAGAAATTTGTTATGATACAGATGCTTCCCCTCCAGCGACGATATCTGTCCTACAGCTCTGACACACCAACATTAAGCTAAAACGCTTACGTTACAAATGATGGATTTGCTGTCAGTTGCAATATGCAGGACTGCCTAATGCAGGGATCTTGAACTCAAATCCCCCCTGTGCCGCTAGCTAGGTGGTGTTCTCCGTCATGGGGCAGTTGAACAGTGTGTTCACTACCATGAATTTGAACTATATACAGTTACTAGGGCAGTTATATGGTTATTAGTGTTTGGAAAGAGCTTTTTAAACAGATTTGAACACCTCATCACTCCCTCATACTGCATTCTGCTCCTTGTTCATTGAATTAAAGGTACAACATGCAGGAATTTTCGCCACCAGGGGTCGCTGAACGTCTTACAAAAACAAAGACGTATATTCCACATTAAGCTGAATTATGGATATTGTGGTCAAGCTGATGGATCTTTTATGGATGAGTGAATACATTGATGTTTTTAACATGACTAACACACTCACTCTCTCTTTCTCTTTTGCTCACTCGCTCTAAAAGCTGTAGGCATTTTTAAATTTTCCGCCATTTTCTCACTCCCGCTAACTTAATGTTACATTGGCCGTGGCATGAGAGACCAAGTGTGTCTGAGCATTAGTATGCGTATATATTTTTTTAAATATCGATACTAGAGATTGAAATATTGCTACTATCGTTAAAAAGATATAGCGTTAGTTAGCTGTATCGATATTTTTGCACAGCCCTAGTCAAACCTGGCGGAAACCGCGGTGACACGTGGATGTGACGACATTGACTGGCGACTCCTCATCCCTGCTCACACACCCCGTTTCCTTGGTTAAAATTTTCCCAATTTTCCCAACTCGTAATTTTCTCACAATTTACAAATAGTTGGAAACATTTGGGATATTATAAGTAATCAACAAAACAAAATATATAACATTGGCCATGTGGTTTTTGATTTTTTTACTGCAAAAATCCTACATATTGTACCTTTAATGGCAGCTGGTTTTTTTTCAGATTTGCAAATTTAGACACACTGGTGTCAGTGCATGCATTTAATCATATACTTTTTTCTTTTTTTAATGCGATTGTAGTTTGCAGGATTGTTTCTTGTCATATTCTTGACTACCAGTGCATGTATAAATTGGTGTATTTGCCATATATATATATATATATATATATATATATATATATATATATATATATATATATATATATAAATATATAAGATTGAAATAATTCTATACCCCAAACTTTTGAACAGTATTCAACCAGGTCCATTGTTTTTTGTGTGTCTTCCTTTGTTTTTAACAGAAGAACGTAAGGCATATTTCTATTTCTCTATTCTGGGGTAATAAAAGCTGGATTTATCTGGCTGACGTTGGATTCTCTTGAACATTCTGACCTCCCGATGACTTGCAAAAATATAGAATGCTGTTTGATTATCCCATCAAAGTCTTTCAACTTTTCATCATAAGAGGAACGGCATTGTTCGCTCTCAATTCCTTGGAGTATTTTTGGAAGGTTTTCCTTTTTAATAAAAGCAGATTAATTTAATTAGGTAGAGCTGCAGTCCACCAAGTAATGTTTGTTCTGTTTCACATGGTGAATTTGCTGAATTAGCATTAATACTAGCAGTTTGTTGAGGAAACTTGGTAAGCATCCATGTTTCCTTATTAAATTGTGGTCCTTTGTGGGGATTTCTGTTTGTGATGCTCTGTTAGTAATTAATTCTAAAGTTAATTATTTCAGCAAGACAGGTATTTAGCAGTAAAACCATGGTACTTTGTTGTAAGAGTTTACTGTGGTCAACTCAACTGAACTTACATAATCCACATGGGTGCATTCAAACTTTTTGTACAGTCTCTTAAGCCTTAAAATACAGAAAAATGGTACAACACAAACAGTAGCTGTGTTTTCTCATAGGTGCTTAAGTGTAAGATGTTTGTGTGTAGTATTGATCGGTCAGTGACCTTTGAGCTTTTCTCCTGAGTAACAAAATTACCTCCCATGTGCTGTTGGGCCAGGACTCTGGAAATGTCCACCACATGCCCTATATCGCCTGACAATCGATTCCCAGTCCCCCTCACCCTCTCCACAGAGGTAGAAAAGAGTATAAAAGCTTAAAAATATTACACAGCTTTAAAATTGGTCTATGAAGTTGAGAACATGTGTGGTAAAAAAAAACTTGGGTTATTAGTCGTGGTCTTTCTTTTTGTTAAAGTAAACACTTGCCTACAACTTATTTCCACCTCAGAGTAAAACAATTAACTGGGAATTTGAGTTGATGGGACATTAAGTCACATTGTTAGATATAAAGTGGCAATTGTGAGAATTGAGTTTTACTCTAAAGTGGAAAAAGGCATCCATATTAATCTCCTTTGTTTGTTAACTGTTCACTTCTTAAGGATTGAAAGACATGAGGGATAATAATCAGAATTTACTATTTCGCCAAAACAAGTCTGGGTGCGTTTCCCGAAAGCATCGTTAGCCAACTATGGTCGCAAGTTCTCGTCATCAGCTTAGTTGAACAAGTCGTGTTTTCCCGAAACAAAAGTTTCATCAAACATTCGTCATGTCAGTGTACAGCACTTTGGCAAACCTCGGTTGTTTTAAATGTGCTTTACAAATAAAATTGTATTGTATTGTATTGTATTCGCAAACAGCGTCGCAAAGTTGTGTGGTTTGATCGACAGCTCTCGAGCCGGTGGTTAGAGGCATAGTTTCTATATTGCATCATATTTGGATCGTAATGAATCCTTATCTTGAGCAAAATAAGCAAGCTGACATTCAGTACAACCAGTGCCTTTTATTTAGAATACATACAAATGTAATTTATGTCTTTTAGTTTGTCAAAAGATTTAAAGTACCGATTTTGAAGAGTGCGCATGTGTGGACGTGCTCTATATGTAAGAACGAGCCAAATATTGAGTCTGGTAATAAAGCAAAATAACTGAGAACAATTAGAAATAGTCCCCAGGCCACATGTCCGTAATTAATATTAACAAATCAAGCGTTAATTGGATCTCAAACAGTTTTATTAAAAATAGTTATTACTCCACCACATGCGAAACCAATGTGGTTGAACGATACTTTGCGACAATGGGAAACAGTCGTGACTATAGTTGATTTTTCCAACAATGCATTGTACGCTGGTAGTGAAGCAGCGATTTACATCGTTGTTCACTCTCAGAAAAAAAAAAGTCCAAAAGCGGTCACTGGGGCTGTACCTTTTCAAAAGGTACGCTTTTGTACCTAAAGGGTGCATATTGGTATTTTAATGGTACATATTAGCACCTAAAATGTACATACTGTAATAGCACCTAAATGTACATATTAGCACCTAAAATGTACATATTAGCACCTAAAGTGTACATATTAGCACCTAAAGTGTACATATTAGAACCTAAATGTCCATATTAGCACCTAAAATGTACATATTAGCACCTAAAATATACATATTAGCACCTAAATTGTACATATTAGAACCTAAATGTCCATATTAGCACCTAAAATGTACATATTAGCACCTAAATTGTAAATATTAGAACCTAAATGTCCATATTAGCACCTAAAATGTACATATTAGCACCTAAATTGTACATATTAGAACCTAAATGTCCATATTAGCACCTAAAATGTACATATTAGCACCTAAAATGTACATATTAGCACCTAAATTGTACATATTAGAACCTAAATGTCCATATTAGCACCTAAAATGTACATATTAGCACCTAAAATTTACATATTAGCACCTAAATTGTACATATTAGAACCTAAATGTCCATATTAGCACCTAAAATGTACATATTAGCACCTAAATTGTACATATTAAAACCTAAATGTACATATTAGCACCTAAAATGGACAAAAGTTCACCTTTTGAAAAGGTACATCCCCAGTGACCGCTTTTGTAGCTTTTTTTTTCTGAGTGTATCGGGAAAGTCACCCTGTCTGTCTGTCACAAATAAGAACTTTGTAAAAAAAAAATCTTAAAATCATTCATTGTTTACCTGTAACTGTATGCATCAACCACAGATTTTACTACAGAATTCCTATAGTGTTTCTATTAAATGTTGGTAGATGGATGGTAGATGTAGATGGATCCCTTTGGCCACAGCATTGCATCTTGCAGGGAAAGCCTTTATTACAATATATTTACGGATGTAGATAATTGTTTTTATAGTGATGTATTTTTTTTTTTTTATAATTGTGTTACATTAACACATTAAAGTGCCCAAAACTAAATCACTTTGATTTTTGAATTCACTTTGAGTCAAAGTCAAAGCTGATAGCACCAACTGTCCCTCATGGCCATCATAATGTTTCATTTCAATCTGTCTGCAGCCATTTTGGCTCAATTCTGCAGCTGACAGTATTTTATTTTACGTGTTTGTTCTTCGTGAATGTTTCCTGGTGAGGTCTGAATGAGATATTTCCTCTCAGTCACAATAACTGTGACTAATACCTGTGTCCTTTCGCAAAATGTATCTGATAATTTGATGCAGCTGTTACATATTCAGTGTGCCTTTTGTAGCAGTTCCCATTTCCCCAGAGTGAATCATATTCATAATCTGATATTAGTCATGTGGCACGCTAAGATAGGTTACCCCTGAATAAACAGATGTGCTCCATCATTGAATAAATACCTTGTAGAATAAAGAATAAACAGTGAAGTTGATAAAAAAATGTTTAAAGATAAGAAAAAGATTGGCTTGCCTTTGTGTCTTTATGTGTTTATGCAAAAGGTGCTTTTTGCAGTCTCAAGATTTGTGCTCATATGCAAACACCAGTAAGCCTTAAGATGTGCTTTACAGTTATAAAGATTTTTAGACGAGTGGTATGTGAACATCCTCTTTAAATAGCATCTCTCTTTCTCACTCCTCCAGAGAGCACTAACATTAGCAAAAGCTACATTAAAGTTTGCTTTATTGTCCAATTGTATACTGCTGTGCAAAACAATGGATTTTTTTGGTGTCCCACAGTCTCAAACATTTACAAAAGATTCTCATATTAGACTATCAAACCATTTGTGGTTCTGAGGAAGCTGTATTTTTTCATTTAAATGATATAGACACAAACAATGAAATCAAAATGGACAAATCTTAATTTTGCAGCACATTTCAGTGTTTATTTCACATATTCAATGCCCTGCTCCCGTATTTAATTTACAGATTCCAATAAGTAACTCAAATAATTAGAATGAAAATAATTCCATAATAGAATTCCAGACTTTTGTGGGTGAAATAATATAAGAATATCGGTAACACTTTACAAGATGGGTGCACTAATAAGCATCAATTCATGCTTAACTAATGCACATATAATACTGGATTAATGTGTAACTAATGATTATTTAAGCTATTCATTAATGATTACCACATTATGAACTAATTAAGAGTCTGTAGGGTTAATGTATTAGTTCATACATGAATTGTTATTAATTAAATATGTAATTGTGGATTAATTCCATAATAACTCATTTTTAATTAATAAGTTAATTACCAAAATGAGCCAAAATCTTGTATTTCAACTTCCAAATAATATGACAGGTACACTAATATGCATTAATACATGATTAATTGCTTCATTGTTAGTGCAAATTCATGTGCAAATTACTAAGATTACTAAATGACTAGTTAATAATGATGTGCACCAACAAGTAAAGTCATAACATAATGATACCTTTGCAAATCATTAGCTAATGATTAATTAACGCATACAACTGGACGTTTGAAGTGCATATTGAAAAATATCATGCAAAGGATGTGATGCATTTGGATAAGCAGTTTAATCTTAGCATTGGAAAATAGATTTTATTTGGTGAAAAAAAAACATATTTCCATTTTTGTTTGTCTCCTTATTGTCTTGCTGGCAGATGCTCTCTCACTTAGGCATCTTATACATTTTCAAATTTAGCATCAATGCATGCCAGAAGGGAAATAAAAATGGATATTGTCTTTGTAGTATCATCAAAAGCTTAGTGGCTGCTCTCTTTTGCAGATGACAAGGATGAATGTGTTTATGAAGGTAAGGGTGATGAAATATCAAATTACTCTTTTTGTAAACTAAGTACAAATACCTATTAGCACAGATTGCAGGGTGAGTCCTTCCAGCATGACTAATTCCATTGAGATGACTGGGAATTCGAACAAAATCGCTATTGTAGAAATTGGTTGGGTGATGCTTGTGGCACAGGAACATTGATCCAGACATGAGAGATTCATTGTCACTGTCTGCCGAAGCTGTGTATCTTTCTCTTTCGGTGAACATTGCAAGTGAGACAGAGGTCATGCCCACAACAAACCTCTTGATTTTGTGATGTGGCCTCTGTCACACCTGAGGCCTCATTTATAACCGTTGCGTATGCTCAAAACAGCCCTGAAAGACCAATTCAGACCAATACGTTGTGATTTATAAAAACAAAGTGGATGGGAAAATTTGTGCACCTACACTGTATATAAAACAAAAAAATCCTGTAAAAAAAAAAAAAAAACGGAAAACTACCGGCAGCTGTGGTTGCCAGCATCATACCGTACCTATACGGTGTGTTACTGTTTTTGTGTTAGAGCTGTTGAATTAAAGTTTTATACTGTAGCTGGCAATATGGATTTTAGCTGTTAATTTCAAAAACAGTAACACCGTATTTTTACAGTATGATGCTGGCAACCACAGTGCCAGTAATTTACCGTTTTTTTTTTATATGATTTTTACTCACAAATAAACTCTGACTCATGCGTACAAACATTCTGGAGACGAGTTGTAAGTTTGGTGAGACTGATGGTGAGCTGGAGGTAAATGTCTTTTCGGTCACTTTTAGGCAGAATATTTAAAGAAATTTATACATATACAGAAAGATAATACAAATATAATTTCACTCACCAAGCCTATTACTTTAAAGCAAAGTTTCATCCCTTGTTAAATATCAGTGCCATTCAGTGCTTTGGGCCATTTAGTGAAACTGAAAACCATAAATGTTCATTATCACTCATAATCATAAATACAGTGCATGTTCACAATAAAAGTTTAAATACATAAAATAATGATTTAAACTAAGTTTTACTCCTGATATAAACATTTAGAATAAATATCTCATTATTGGAGTTAAACACTTAAATTAGATGAAATTATTACAAAATGTTTTATATTTAAGAAAAATAAATATGTTTGTGGATCTGATGATTTTCAACTCTTTTCCTGTGTTTTATATTTTCCTTTTCCTTTAATGTTTTAAAATATTATTTGGCCAGTGGAAAAGATTGAGAAAAACTTTCTCTGAAATGTATTACTATTTTATTTATTTATTCAAAAACGAGGCAACACTCAAAAAAAAATGTTGGGTTATTTTTTATAAGCTTTTGGGTTAAATTTTTTTAATCCAACAATTGGGTTTGTCCATATTTTACCCAAAAATTTATAAAAAATCCATCTTTTTGGAAGCTACTAAATGATTTGTATTAATGTTATGTGACGGCACATCCGTATTTCATATTTTCCTATTGTCTTGTACAGTTAAATATGTTATCACGTGGATGAATAATCATATGCAGATGAATATGCAGATGAGGATATGCATAGTAAAACTAGGTGTTGTAAGCTCCATATATGGTTATTTCGGGGATGGACACGCATGTGCGCATCTTCCGCTCACTGGGATTTATAAAGTAAATTCTGCACAGGTTCTGGCATACGCATGGTTTTATGTCATTTTTGGCTACGCATGGTTTATGTTACTTTAAGTCTTCAAAAAAGTTTATTTGCGGCTTTCAGGCGCACATACACTTTTATTAAGGATCCAATGCACAGTTTTATAAACGAGACCCCAGGACCTTCAGATCAAGCAACATGTTTTGTATTATTATAACTATTTTTAACAGCAATGTTTCAAAGCTTCTTCCTTTATTCTCGGCTAATTAATTAGCAAATAATTCTGCTTTTCATGCTTGAAGTTTCTAAATTGCCCCTAACTACTCAGCAGAGAGTGTTTGCTGGAGATATTGACTAACTTAACCTCCTGCTGCGTGCTAATGAACCACAAACCAGCACAATAGGAGTAAATCAATACTGGCAAGCATATGATTTTAAGAAACAAGGCTTTTTGATATTTGAGAAAGAAGTTAAATCCTACATGCAACATGAGAGCAAGTCTTGTGATGTCTTAAGAGGTTTTGCATGCTTTTAACAAATGGTGTTGCTACGCACTTAGGGTTTTCATGGACGAAAACAGCATTCATTGCTAATGCAGCACGGCTTTCCCATGTAACCCCTTGCGCGCGAGAGCAACTTATTGTTCCATGACAACCGCAACAACACCTCAACACAAACAAGATATTTGATATGCCATTGAGAGAGGATATTTCAGATCTAGCACGATAGCGTACAATAAATAGCCTGTCCTGAAGATGAGGTATGATTGTCAAAGCAATAACATGGAGAAGCCAGGAATGTGTGATTTGCTTCACAGCGGGCCATGAATATACCTCATTCCTCAATGAATTATACTCTAACATACCAGCAGCAAATTGTTCTCAACTTGATATTATGGCATGAAATGAGTAAATCACTAGGACTTCACATTGGTGAAGAAAGTGTTTGTGTTGAGCAAACTTTAGAGGAAACAAATACATTTGTTTTTCATGTTTGTTCTCGATATATACAGGAGCAGTTAGTTTGCTCTTACTCAATCTCTTATTATGGATGTGGTAAATTGCATGTTTTATAGGGCCTGTAACTCTAACTATGCGTTCTTAAGGCCAGAGACACATCATTTATAACAACATCCGTCCCTGTTCTCCATGTGTCAGCTGCTTTGTCAGGCGCTCGTTGTGACGGGGTAAATATATTAGGCTTGGTTAACTATAGTTCACTCCTGATGCCACTTTTACCGTATCCTTGGTTAGCTACCATGTGACATGCTTACAACTCCTGGCAACCATGTTTGTGTTTATGGACGGCTCTATGGCCCTTTAAAAGGGCCACCATCTAAGGTTTCCAATGAAATCTCAAACCTTTATCTCAGAGATTGTTATGCTTAAGCTTTGTTTGGAAGTAGTTGCTGTATATCCCATGAAACATTGAAAAGGTTACAATTTGGAGTCGTTGGGTGATATAGAAGTGGCAGTTTTGTTTTTCATTCAAATTACTGAAGTAAAACACTTTTATGTTGATTTTGAGATGGGAAAAAATATTTAATTAGGATGATGTGAACATCTTATATCACTAGCTTACATAGTTTGACAGTCCATATTGTATTGGGGAGTTAGATTGTACCTGAGAATTAATTACTTCAGTTCAGTTCAGCAACATGCCAAAAAACAATCTTTGTAATAACTTGTCTTGGAAATCTCATAAATATTGATTTGTGAATGAATTTAGTCTATAATTTTATTTAATTTCTTTTTTTTATGGTGGCAAAGAAGGCTATTGAAACCTTGGGCGTTTGATGGGTAAAATAGGGTTGTGAAGACATTACCAGAGCAAAGGCAGGAGACACTGCTTGCAGTCAGTGAAATCTTTATTGATTTCCAAATAAATTATATCAAATCAAAACTAACATAAACACTGAAGGTGACCCTCCTCACGGAGGTCTCTCACCAGAACTCCTTTAACAGACAAAAATACATTGCTTTATACTGAAAGGGTCAACCATTTGACATTAATAGGGAATTTAAATAATGTTCACATACATAATAAATAATTACACTGAAATGAAAATAATATTCAAAATACATTAACCTTAATTATACAAGGAGAGTAATACAAATAATGAACAAATACATTTATACATGAAACAATAACCCTCCCATTGAGAAATGAACTATGCCTACATTACCCAGAATTCTTTGGGATGGCATAAAATGAGGAACAGGAAGGCCGCACGTCCTTAAAACACCCACCCCCGGAAACCACGCTGCAGACACAAACCCAAAAGGTTAGTTTTGCAAATGAGAATAAAACTAATAGTTGATGCAAATTAAAATTTATAATATTATAAAGAAATAAATGTCTTGGTATTTTTTATTAGTCTAATGTGCACCTCAGACTACACTCTAAAAAATGCTGGGTTAATTTAACCCAATTTTGGGTAAAATATGGACTAACTCCAGCTATTGGGTTAAATTTATAAATTGCATTTTTGTATCCAATAATTGGGTTTGTCCATATTTGACCCAAAATTGGGTTAAATCAACCCAGCATTTTTTAGAGTGTAGTTACAGTACCAAATAATGAGAAACAAACATTTATAGAAATAATATAAACCAAACAAACACAGGGAATACTTTGCCATCAGGGGTAACTTAGGACTTTATTACAAGGGTTACAAAACCTAGCTATATATATAAAAAAAAATACACAGTTTCTTGCTGAAATGAACACTAGTGGAATTACAAAAAAGCAATAACAATTATTCCTTTACACATTTTTTATTTTATTTTTTATTACTAAGGCAGATATATTGATTAATAAAGACTCTTTCCAGCTTACAGCGCTTTTCCACTGCATGCGTACGAGTACGGTTCGTTATGGCACGCTTTGGCACTTTTCCACTGCATGAAACGATACGGTTCGGACGACAGCTTGACGCTTTTCCACTGCATGAAACGAGACTTCAATTACTGCGACACTTTGACGCTTTCCATTGCATGGTACGGTTCAGCAGAGGTGAGACAAAGTCATTGTTTTGCAAGTCACAAGTAAGTCTTCAAGTAAGCTTCAAGTCTTAAAGGGATACTCCACTTTTTTTGGAAATAGGCTCATTTTACAACTCCATTGTGTTTACCATTTTCGAATGTATTCAGCCGATTTTTGGATATTTAGAAGAATATCAGTAACCAGACAGCTTCTGGTCTCATTGACTTCCATAGTAGGAAAAAAATATACTACCAGCAGTGGAAAAAGTGCCTAGTTCCTTGCACAATACTATGTTATGACCATTTTTACCATAGTGCTTAAACACATTCTGATGTTTGCATCACATTATCATCTGCTCCATATGGCTTTAATGATGTTGTAAACTCGTTTGGTAGCTCACCTAGTATCTGCATATTTTTCTCTCAGTGAGCCTGAATTGGTGAAATGAGTATAATGCATGTTAAGGAGGCTATAAATGAATGTTGAATTTTTGGTTAAACAGTTCAATATTTGTTTAAACAGTTCTAGTTCTAGCAATAGTCCTTTTTTCCTCTTCCTCTGTGTAAATAGATGAATTATCTCTTAGTGCAGACTAAGGAGGTGAAGCTGTAATAGGGGTTAAGTGTCCTCACCGCTAGCAACCATCCAGTAATGAAGTTAAATAGCTGCAGACACAGAACCAGACATCACAAGGTTTGCATTGCTTTGCTAATGAGGGACCTGAATGTGACGAATTTGACAAGGAAATGGGCTTTATCACTGCCTTGCTGTTGTGGGTTGATCTTTGTGTTTAGTCTGTGGGGAAAGAAAACGAAGGAGTGTTTTGGAGAGAAAACTGTTGCACTTTTGATTTTGGCTTCTGCTAAACTTGTTGCATGAAATAAATTCCCATCAGTTGTCTTTGATAAACTTTCGAAATGCAGATTTTGTTGAATAAACAAAACATTTCTTTTAATTCTAAACAAGCTTTATTTGCCTCCAGTAATTTATAAGCTTTGCTAGCTCATTTGAATGCTTGCATGCATTTTGACAACAACACAATTCATAACTCAAAATGCAAGATTTTCAGTGTTTCCACAATGGACAGTATAGCGACATTAGCATTGCAGTTCGTTCTTTAAGTCAAATATTGTCATGACAGAGCAACATTTTGTAGAGAACCATAGTTGAAGTGTTGACATGTTAATATCTGATTAATGACACAAGTATAGTTTAAAAGTCACCATGGCATCGTTTGTTTATGGAATTTTTTTAAAGGAACACACCAACTTTTTGGGACTTTAGCTTATTCACCATATCCCCCAGAGTTAGATAAGTCCATACATAACTTTTTCATCTCCGTGCGTGCTGTAACTCTGTCTGACGCACCCACCGCTAGCCTAGCTTAGCACAAAGACTGGATGTAAATGGATACAGCTAGCATACTAATCCCAAATAAGTGACAAATTAACACGAACACATACAAATACAAATCACAACATGTAAATAGGAAAATGTTTGCGTAATTTTGTCACTTATTTGGGATTAGTATGCTAGCTGTATCCATTGACATACCCAACATTAGCCTAGCTTAGCACAAAGACTGGATGTGAATGGATACAGCTAGCATACTAATCCCAAATAAGTGACAAAATAACACGAACATATACAAATACAAATCACAACATGTAAATAGGAAAATGTTTGCGTAATTTTGTCACTTATTTGGGATTAGTATGCTAGCTGTATCCATTGACATTTCCCACCGTTAGCCTAGCTTAGCACAAAGACTGGATGTAAATGGATACAGCTTGCATACTAATCCCAAATAAGTGACAAAATTACGCAAGCATTTTCCTATTTACATGTTGTGATTTGTATTTGTATATATTTGTGTTATTGTGTCACTTATTTGGGATTAGTATGCTAGCTGTATCCATTTACATTCAGTCTTTGTGCTAAGCTAGGCTAGCAGTGGGCGCGTCAGACAGAGTTACAGCAAACACGGAGATGAAAAAGGTATGCATGGACTTATTTTAGCTCTGGGGACATGGTGAATAAGCTAAAGTCCCAAAAAGTCAGTGTTCCTTTGAAAATGATTTTATCTGTGCACATTTTTATCTGATTTTTTTTATTCATATGCCCTCTTAATTTTTAATTTAAAACAACTTCCCCTTCTCTGATGATGTGTTTACTGTTTTTTATTCGACCAATAGCAACCAACAACAATTCAATGATCCAATCAATTCCCAACAGACAAAATCAAGTCCCGTCCTACATTTTCTTTTATTTCATTTTATTTTCGTTTCACTCAGATTTACGTCACTGATGTGATGTTGATGATTTGAAGAAGAAGAAAATTTCTGAAATCTGTCATTAAGTTTTATTTAATTACTCAATGTAATTTTAGTGGTGCTTCATTTGGGAATTATAATGTGTTTTTGGACTAATCTTTTAACAAATTGTTTTGATTGACCTGCTTTCTTATGATGCTTTAGACACTCTTGCAGATTGTAATAAAGAATAATACGACTTTTATCAGTCTTTTTTAAATGAATTATTTGAGTAAAGGATTCAGTGATTCACACAAAGAGACACTGAACTGTTGCCATTGCCACCAACTGTCACATTGATGTTAACTGCACAAATAGTCACTGAATAAGTTAGTAAATGAATCAGATTTTTTTTTATCAATAGACTTAAAAGATTCGGGTTTAATCGAAATCTACGCTAGTAATTTGGATTGTATGATCATGACATGAAGGGAATGCTAATAGAATCTTAAAGGCTTTTTGCATTTTTCTATGTGAATATAAATAACATACATTACAAATATTTCACTTTTGAGATTTTACAGAAGAAAAAAAGCTCTGTTCTCTATGTAACCCTCCTCCGCATCTGTGGATCAGAGTTTTATATTAGCGTTCAGACTTGGCCTGGGATCAAAACTGCAGCATCGTGTTTAATTTCATGCCTCTGAGTTCTTATGCCATGCTGGAGAGCAATGCGTGGGAGAGACCGATGGGCTGCTGGTCACTGACGCACCGTGTGTTTGTACGCTAGTGCATTGTGGATGGTGACCACTAGTGTGCAGCATCCCATGAGTGTGTGGACCAGTGGTGTGAAGGTCTGGACATTGGTATTCTGTTGGGACGGAACTGTAACTAATGGGTTTCTAGACTCAATGGGACATAAAACTAAAGTGAGGTGTTGGAAAATATCATCATGGCTTTTTTTTAGTGCAGTACCATCTGTTTAAAGGTGAAGTGTGCTATGTTTTTTTTTATTGTGCACAACAACCCTCAAAGTGAAATAATAGCCAACAGATTACACATGCTTGTTTAAAACCTTACAAACATTGTGTAACTTTATCTTTTTTAAAACAATTTTTAGGTTTGCATTATTTTTACCTCAATTTTTGTATCTGTTTTGAGGCTGTTGAACTGGACTGCAAAAAAGTTGCATGTACTATACATATCCCCAACATATACTTCTCTTTAGCTTATGCTATTAGATCCATGCACATTTTTTTAATGATGCACATTTATAATTCAATTTAGTTGCATAACATAGTTCAGTGAAGTAACTTGTTGGATGGCATCATTAGCATTATTTTGAAGGGAGCAAGAACATAATTCTACTATGAATTTTACCTAAACAAATATCATAATTTAGAAATTATGATAGAAAATGCATTGTTTTGCAATTCCATGCTGCTAGGGTCACAGAAATGGTATCCTTCACCTTATTCACATCTTCTTTTGTTGAGTTTTGTATATTGTAAAAGGCCAGATGCTGAAAAAGATGCTATCTGAGCGAATTCGCCTTGTCTTTTTTGGAAATGATGTATTTTTATCAATCTCCGACCATGATGAGATGGGTTTTCCTCTTTGTGTATACCATGTCATCTGTCCACCACACGAACTGCTCCGCTGCCCTGCGTAAGCCCATCAAGATAGAGTAATTCAGTGCTGTCTGTCATTCAGTGGCTATTTCACCCCTCTCTCTTCATCTGTCATCTGTTATATCCCCACCTCCCGCTTCACCTCTATGATCCGTACTATTCTCACTGGGGTTTTCAGATGTACTCTTACACAATCCAGTGGACAGGTTAACTGACATGCCCTTTAATATGGCCTCTCAGTACCAGGGGAACGAGGCTTTTCTCTGTTGTTCTGCGGAAAGCAGGTGATGAGCTGAGCTGTAACTCACCTATCAGGGTTCAGCTGTCGTCAGTGGCGTGAAATCGAAATGTTTTTCGATTACAACAGGACTTATGGCATGTGTTCTTTACACTTTAGATATACTGATTAAATTCACTGTTGTCAGGTGATGCTATTCTGATATAGGCTATACACTGAAATAAATTTGGTGTAGAGACAATTTTCACTTAGAAATTGCTAGCAATTTTCACAAGCAATTACAAATTAAAGACAAAGAAGCATCGAATATTTTGAAATTTTGAAGTTGAAAAACTGAAAAATAGCATTTTCTTGTAAAACATGCTCCAATAATCTTTTTTTTTATTAAATAACTTCACATTTTTACTATTTTTTATTTATAACTAATGCACTTTTATATTTGCTAGAATTTCACTGTAAAAAAAGAAAAACTTCAATAATTTATTTAGTTCAGATAACATATTCATGATTTCGAGTTTCTGAGTTATTGAATCATTCTGCTTCTAGTGTATTAACTCACTTTTTCCATTTCAATGAACTTTTTCATTGAAAAAAGTTCATTCAGATGAACCTTTTCAAAATTTTCAATGAAAATTTTAAGGCAACCAAGTTACTTACTTAGAGTGTATATGTACTTAAGTTGCCACAGCAAAATTGGTCATTTTCATTTTTTTTAAATGATTTAAGGTGAAAAACTTAAGGTGAATGAAATGTGTATATATATATATATATATATATATATATATATATATATATATATATATATATATATATATATATATATATATATATATATATATATATTAAATACTATAATAGTAAATTGATACTTGTTGTTTGATGTTTGAGGAGTTGTCGTCATTGTGTTATCCATTTTATGGCACATGCATTTCTCTGCAAAAATGTTGAAAAGTAATACATATGCTTTATCATTATTCATATACATCACATTTTTATTCAAACAACATGTTTTTTTTTATTTGCAAATAATCTGCATGTTCAGCACTATATTCATGAATATAACTACAGTGCATTTTCTAAAAGACATTTGACAATGTCAGAAGCAAATGTACTTGAAAGCACAAAATATATACAGTTTGGAAGAATAAAAGCCTTTTAATGACTTGAAAGGAAGCTGTAGCAAGGCTTTGTCAAAAGTTTGTTTGAATGTGCATAGTTGTTGGCAGTTTTATTTTTAAGGTCGATAACACAAGCATTGAACATAAAATGGTTTGGGACAGCTGTGGTATTGGTAGATGCTCTTCCCCCTGAAAATCTCATTGCAAACTGCCTGCAGCATTGACACAGATGCGCTTACCAGTTGGTTTTCACCCCTCGACAGCTGCCTTCCATCTTCCAGTGTCCCAGTATGACCCTTTTTCTTGTATTCCCGGCACTAGGGTCCATTAGAAGACCAGAAAGTCTTGCTCAGCTTGGGTCTGGATAAATGATCAAATGACTGGAAGACTTTTCCATTACCTGGCAATGGCACAGGAGTGTACACAATGGAGCCCATGCCAGGGCTACAGTGTTCAGTGCAGTTCCCTTAGTTTTAGAAAGGTCAGGACAATATAGTTGCATGGGGAGTTCTGAGTCTGAGAGGGATAAAGAGATAATGTTGCAGGTCTCTCTTACTCTTTTTCCTTTACACCTTTGACTCTCTCTGTGGCTTTACGGGCAGGGGAAGCTAAGCTGCGGTGAGCCGTTTCAAGTCGAGAACTATAGAGCTGTTCAGCCATGAGTTTTTGGAGTCATGGGTTCCCTACTCTGGGTGAACACTGGACAGTCTCGAAATTGGGAGCATTACCGCCCTCGTCCTGCAAGACATAAGCAATATGACAAGCATAAAATAAATGTTAAAGAGTGGAACCAATGCAATCGTAGAGAGGGATTTTTGCACTGGCAAAGGAACCAGAATGGACCTCAATACAATTAGTTAAATACAGCTTCAAACCTGCTAAACCCAACAAAAAATACAAGGGATTTAAAGGGATAGTTTAGCCAAAAATGAAAAGTCTTTCATAAAGTACTCACCCTCATGTTGTCCCAAACCCGTAAGACTTTTGACCATCTTCGGAACACAATGAAGATCTTTTTGATAATCTGAGAGTTTTCTGTCCCTCCATTGACTGCTACGCAACTACCACTTTGACGCTTTCAAAAAGTTCATAAATCGATCTTAAAACTAATCCATGAATTGAGCGGTTTGCTCCAGAAGACACTAAATTAAATCTGTTAAATCATATAAAGAGATTGTCTCTTTGTGAAGTATTTGGTATTAGAAAATAGGATGACAGACAAAAAAAAAGAGAAAATATAGAGGAAGCAAAGCAGGCATTCGAAAGACTGTGATAGATAAAAACTCTGTCTGACTCACTCGAAATTCCCCAGATACACTGTGCTCTCAGGATTCAGAAAGATAGTTTTGCTTTTAATGATGCCTTGAGAGTTGTGTAAGTGTGTGTGTGTGTGTTTGTGACTTGGAAGGCGGTGAAGTGCACCTTTCAGGCTGGTCAAACAGCAACAGCCTCCTCCATTTGTTCAGCGTGAGTGTGTTTGATCCTGTTCTCCCAGACTTCTATTCTGATGGTTCTTTTGATTCAGCTCTTTCAGCGCTCCTTTGAGACGCAGCAAAGATTTGAGAGTATCCTTGTCTGATCTCAACCTTTTCATGGGCCAAGCCAACTGATGTACTCATTGGTTTGAAAAACGGAGCGGCTAAACCTGAGGCTTTACCTTAAAGTGCATCTGGACTCCAAATAGATATGGATATAGCTTGATATTGAACAGAATCCCAGTCTTTTGTTGTCTCTTGTTCTATATATTTTTCTTTTGTCTATTGTATTCCCATCTCTTTCTTTTTGCCTTTCTTGGCTTCTTGTTCTTTTATCCTCCTTTAGTGCTTTCTCTCGTACAGACTCTTTTCATAAACTTGTTTCGGTTGTCAGTACATGATGCTCAGTGGTGTGGGCGCCAATCATTTGTACGTTTGCCTCATAGGCTTCCATTGTAACCGTGTAGCTGTCGACAGATTTATTTTTACGAACTGCAAATATTTTTGCATGTTAGACAGCTATTTTACCAAATCCTTTGAATTTGCATTATTTATAAATGTTTTTGAAGGAAGTCTCTTATGCTCAACAGGGCTGTATTCCAATTAAAATTAAAATGACCCATAAAATGGGAAGGAGTTTTGACTATTTTAGATGTTATTTGAAAGTTTGGTAGATTCCTGTAGAAAATGTAAAAGCATCACTTTAATCTGTAGTGTGCATTAAAGGCAGATCTTAATTTGTTAAACTGATGCCCTTCAACACCACAACAACCTATGGACCTCTGTTTCTTTGTTTTTCTTTGAGCCAAAGGTGTTCAACAGTTTTGTCCCTGGAGCACTGCAAAAAGCAAAACCACTTGGTTGAAGGTCGTGTGTGGGATTGTCGACTCTGTTAAGAATTAATACTCTTTAATGATCAGCTACGAACGGATCACTGGAAGAAACCGCATTGGTTTGGTGAATGTCTCAACTCGTGAGCAGCTATGGAGACATGTGTGGGCTGGTAATCTATACAATGAGTGAAAGTGAGGGATTATGCTGATTAACAAATGTCATAGTGATGTTCTCTTGAAGTTACAAATACTATAGAGGAAATCAGTCACAAGATCTTGCAAAAAGAAAACTGAAGTAGCTAAGAATTGCAGAATTGAAATTAGAATTTGAATGTAGGAAGTAAATTAATATTTAAAGTAAAAAGTACTAGAAAAGTAAAGACCAACTTGATGGCTGAAAACTTGTTTCAAAATTTCATTTTCGATATTTTAAAAGTCTCAAAAGAACAATTGATGGATATAATTGATGGATTGATTGATGGATGGATGGATTTGATTGATGGATTGATTGATGGATGTGATGGATTTGATTGATGGATTGATTGATGGATGGATGGATAAAATGATGGATTGATGGATTGATTGATTGATTGATTGATTGATTGATTGATTGATTGATTGATTGATTGATTGATTGATTGGATGGATACAATTAATGGATGGATGGATGGATGGATGGATGGATGGAGACAATTGATGTATGTATGGATGGATGGATGGATGGATGGATACAATTGATAGATGGATGGATGGATGGATGGATACAATTGATAGATGATGGATGGATGGATAAAATATCCATATAATATTGATAGATGATGGATGGATGGCTGGATGGATGGATGGATGGATAATGAATAAAATGTATTGATGGATGGATACAAGTGATGGCTGGATGGATGGATGAGATACAATTGATCTATTGGTGGATGGATGGATGGATGGATGGATACAATTGAGGGATTGATAGATGCATGGATGGATTGATGGATAGATGAATGGATGGATACAATTGATGGATTGGTGGATGGATGGATGGACACAATCGAATGGATTGAATGGATGGATGGATACAATCGATGGATGGATGGATACAATTGATAGATGAATGGAAGTACAATTGATAGATGGATGGATGGATAGATAGATGGATAAAATTGATTGATGGATGGATACAATTGATAGATGGATGGGATGAGTCGGATGGATACAATTGATGGATGGATGGATGAATGGAGACAATTGATCAATTGGTTGATGGATAGATAGATAGATAAATAGATGGATGGATGGATGGATGGATGGATGGATTATTGTTTGGTGAACTATCGCTTTAATATTGATTATCACATTTTTACAGCACGTGAAGTTAAAAGTGGTTCAGCTTTGAATGTGTCCATCAGTAAAGGCTGATCATCCTCCTGCTGTGCTGTTCAACAGCTTCCACTGACCAGAAGGAGTTCAAATAGGCCAAGTGTGACATTTCAGTGTAACCATAGATCTCTTCGCCTGTAGCTTAAATGAAGCGCAGCGAGGAAACTCGGCCTGAGTCATACGCAAGCACACACACACAGCTTCCAGCCACACACATACTCATACACATACACACAACCACAAACAAACTGACCTTTTGAGCATGAAACTGAAGCACTTGATATAAGAGCGGGCCATCAAATATCACACAGCCAACATCTGCACCGACTGAATGTGCAGTTGTGAAACCGAAGCCTGACGCTGATGTAGTTTGCAGCGGAGTGTGTTTTAGAGGACATCGCTCTTGTTAGGGTGAGCATATCCCTTGTGAAGATGCTATCTTTAAATTGCTATTGTCTTCTGTATTGGGACCTCTGCCGGTGAGAATGGATGACAGAGGTTTTCACCCACATGGTTAGTCATCTCTGCGGAGACAGGAGGAACCTCCGCAGAACTACGCCAGCCTTTGTTTATCTGCTGACAGCTTTAGGCTGAACAACAAAAGGAGTCTGTTACCTCTCTTCAATCCAACAATACATGTGAAAGAACACTGATAGAGATCTTAATGTTCTTCTGGCACCCCAGGCTTTTCTGTCAGAAAAGCCTCGCCTGTTAATCAGTGTCGCATATACATTTATTATGTCGCTATTCTCTAAGGTTAGCATCACTGTTACTATTGCTCATGGAGAACAAACCTTTAACCCAAAGTATGACATTTTGGTGCATAACTCATGCAAGCCATATCTGGAGAGCAGAATATCATAAGCCAATCCTATATCATAAGAGCAACAAGAGTCGTTTGGAGCGGCTATAGAGACAGTTATTTTGACTTGAGCCAAACAATAACCTAGCAACCACATAGTCATGAGATGGCAACATGTCGATAAGTCAGTCCTTGATAGGACTCGTTTCAATATGACTTGAACCTGGTGAGATTGATCACAGTTTGATTACGTTTTAGGTTTTGCTTCAGTTTCATATCATCACTGATTATGCGATTATGAAAAACTCATAAAAAACGTATTTTAGTTTTATTATCTGTTTTATTATACTTTTTATTAATCATTTTCAAGTTAATTTTAGTTTAATATTTATTAATTTCTTGTTGTAATTATTATTATTTTTTAAATACTTTAAATGTAGATACATTTATTTTATTTTCAGTTTTAATTTTATTTCTAATTTTATTTTTATTTCTATTTTTATTGTCATTTATTCTGTTCATTTGTATTTATTTATTTAATCATTTTAGTGTTTAAACCTTTTTATTTTAGTGCTTTTTATTTCAGCTTTATTTCAATTAAAAAAATGTTTTAAATAATTCAGTTATCAATAATAATGAGAGTAAAATAATAATGCAAGTTACAAGATGGTGTATAATTTAAACATAGCATTTGTTTGTTAAATACCTTCCAAACAAACAGATTTGATAAGAATACATTTGTTTATTTTTGAGATCCTGATCAGAACATCCCTATTTTATTTATTGAATTATTATTATTATTTTATTTATTATTTTATTTTATTATTTTGTTTTTATTTCATTTTATTAATTTATTTTATTATTTGATTTTATTTTTATGTATTATTTTATTATTTGATTTTATATTATTTTATTAATGTTTTGATTTTGTTTTATTTCATTTTATTTTTTATTGTGTTTTATTTTATTTTTTGTCTTATTTTATTTTATTTATTATTTTTATTATTGTATTTTATTTATTAATTTATTATTGTATTTTTTATTTTTATTTTTTTTATTTTTATTATTATTATTAATATTTTGTTTTATTTTATCCAAACTAAATTACAACAAGCTAAAAAAAGAAGCAATCTTCTTGAGTCTTGACACTGCACCATTATGAAAGGAGACGAACAAGGATGTTTTTCATTTTCACGCTTGTTCAAAATAAGGGTTATCTTTTCCGAAATGCTAATATTTCTTTTGTCACTGTCACACAGCTAGTATTTTGTCATAAACAAAGCTCTCAGTCTCTTTAGTTCAGAAAACAGGCTTTTTCTCAGTCAATTTCATTTTCGCTCTTCTGCTTATCTGTTTAATAAAACACAGCACCGTTTTCTTTTTCCGTTGTCGAGAGGCTCGCTTGGTGGCTTTTGTATGACTGCACAGTTTCCTCCACTGGTTCTCGGCATGAGGAGGTTTTGATAGAGCCAGTGACATTGATTTCTGGCAATAACGCATCTCCCATTGTCAAGGCCAAGAAAGTAATCATAAACGGATGTGCCGGTCTCTTTCCGTTAAAATTCAGATCCACTCAGAGGACTGTCAGTTAGCTGTATTCCAAGCTTCATTGACTTGACTGGATATTATTGACCGATCAGTGTTCTGTAATGAACTTCTTTAAGCTGCTTAAATATTGAAGAGGGCCAAACCCCAGAGTGATGTGCCATCCAGGGCTTTAGTAGGGCTAAAAACGACGGCCATTCCCAGAGATTTATTTACACACTGGGTGGCTGCCAGGCTCTGCAGTAAATTCTTTTATAGGTGGGTGTTCAACTAAAGCCTCTGGTAATTCAGCCTCAGTCCATCACACCAATGGGAAGCATGTTGAAATGTGATTTAGTACACTAATTAGAGATGCTAATTGTTTTCGTCCCGCAGGCTTTGCTGATGGGTGTCTGTGGAGTTCTCATAGCATATGTATCTGGCTCCAGGAGAAAGAGTTAATAGTGAGAATAGGAGAATTTACCAACATTTTTTTTGTATTAATGTGGCGGGAATAAATTATTAGTTATCTTTTCAAAGATTACTAAGGAAAAAATTACATCTTTCCACAACAATTTTGAGCAGCTTTACTGTTTTCAACATACACTGTAAAAAGGAATATGCTTTATCTAATCAGTAGAATTGTGGCAACTGATTACAAGCAATATCATTAATTAAATGTAACAAATTAGAATTTAGTTTTAATTAATCAAATTATTCCTTAAAAGTTAACCATTTAAAATGAGTAAAGTTTACACCAAAACATTTAACAAAAATATCTCACTAACAGACAGACGTCAAAGATTAATTAAGAACTCTTTATTTTATATTGCCAAGACACCTGATGTTAACAAGCAGAATCACTGAAGGAGAAAACCATAATTTTAAAACTAACCTGATAAAAAAACACCGATCACCATAATGGTGACTTCAATTTTTTTTTTTTTTTTTTTTTGTATGTTGTAAGTTTTACTCATTTTAAATGGTTAACTTTTAAGGAATTTATTTGATTAATTATTAATCAATCTAATTTGTGAAATGTATTTAATAATATTGTGTGTAATCTGTTGCCACGATTTTTTTGATTAGATAAAGAATATTCATTTGTACAGTGTATGATAAAAAATTGTTATTTGATCATAAACTCAGCATTTTAGATATGTTTTCTGAGAAGTGGCAGCTGAAAATTCAGCTTTTCCATCAAATGTTTAAATTGCATTACGTTGAATTGTCAAGTTCACATAACTTAATTATTTCAATTATGCATTAAGTCTATTACTTAATGTTAAGATAAAGAGTTTCTTCACTTTTTTTAAGTTAAGTCAACTGATTACTTTTTTTCTGTCCATTTGCCAGTAAAACTTAAAATTCCTTATATTGTTGAGATATCCTTATATTGTGTCTTCCTTTTGTCTGTCCCTCTTAACTCCAAGTCCAGTTGGCATGAATTCTCCACATGACTCCCAAATTTCTTAATTATTAATTTAGCCCTCATCAATCATTTGCAGAGCTGAAATCTTTATGTATTAAGAAAAATGAAATTGAATAATTTATTCAAGGCTGAACACAAGCTATTTCAGGAATGATTTTTTACTGAAAGTTAGCCAAGACAGGGCTAAGTTAAATGGGAGAAGTGCATCATTTAGTTCTATATTTTAAGTCTGTTCAGCTTTTTTGTGCCATTTCGTCTGTGGGAATTGCGGCAAAAAGCCTTTGAGCAAAAGTCTTAGTTTTCCTCTGATGTTTCTCTTAAAGAATCCAGTTTCTATTGGGAATTCTGGGAACATCAGGAATATGCAGAATATCTAGCCATGATAATCAATCAGGAGAGGAACAAGAAAGCACACATGACAAGCTCATTAGGAATAAACTGACACGTTTGTCTTTTAATCAATCTTTAACAACACTCTAAAATGACTAAAGGAATATCTAAACACATTTCATGCTAGATAAATTGACCTGAAGCAAAATTATGTTCAATCCTTATACTTTCATCAAATTGTGAGTGTTGACAGAAAAATGACTTTGGAAATGTTAGGAGAGTCTGTGAGATTCCTTACACACACTGTACACGATTAATAGGACTTTGTCATCACTTGGGTTCAATGTCACTCTCATTCAAGGCACCAAACCATGAAATGGGCCCTTACTGGCCTTTCTCAGTGTTATTAAACAAGAAGAGCTCAATTTCAACATGAACTCTGAGTGCCGGTTCCATTTCATTCCACTATTGTTTGCTGGCATAAAGGCCAATATAGGTCAGCCATACAGGTAAAGGAAGTCAAGAACCCTTTTATTTTTTATTTTTATTAGTGTGTTTAAGAATACACACACACAAATGTTCACCAAGGCCACATTTATTGCATAAAATAAAGTAAAACTGTATTGTGAAATATAAAAAATAAAAATAAAATGTTTTCTAATTGAATATACTATAAAAGGTATTTTTTTTTCATTTATGTATGACGTTTATTTACTTTTTGAATTTTAAGACAATTGGTTTCCTCTTTTTTTACTGAAGTGTACTGCATTCACTTGAAGAAAAAAATCGACTTATTTTCTGAATTAACAAGTTAATTGTCTAGAATTCACGAGATCATTTTTCATGGAAAAAAGCTTTTGCTCTGTTTTTTTTCTGAATGAATTGACTGAATTGATTCTGAATTGGTGAATGACTTGATTGTCTAAAGAAAATAACTCATTAATTCACACAGAGTGATTTTTTTTTCAAGAAAAATATATCTCATAATTCTGAGATAATCAAGTCATTAACTCAGAAAAACAGAGCAAAAACTTTTTTCCATGAAAAACTATCTCATAATTCTGAGATAATTAACTTGTTAAAAAAATAGAGTAGATTTAAGTCAAGATTAAGTCAACTGATAACTGCAATGTAGGATTTTTTTTTTTTTTTTTTTCAGGACACAAACTTTGATTTTTATGGTTGCTTGACATCCCTGCCCGAATGGCTGACCTATTGGCCTTTTTACAGCACGCAATAATCATGAAATGTATATAATATATGTTGGTAAATGTGGTCCAAAATGAACCAAAATAAATAAATTTGATATATATATATATATATATATATATATATATATATATATATATATATATATATATATATATATATATATATATATATATATATATATATATATATATATGTTTATGTATTTTGGTGCTTTATCACTTTTACCTTTAGGAGATAAAAGTGTCACACAACAGCATAAAGCTAAGCTCAGTATAATCCACTGAGATCTCATCAGCATAATTGTATCTAAAGCATTAAGTCTAGAAAGAAAATCTATTGCACACTCTATATAATTAATGCCTAACGAGTCTCAATGGCTCGTTCATAATTTCCTTTTCTCATTCAACAATTTTACTTGATGACATGATATAGGCCCATGCTGTCTGTTTCTGTCTATGCTAACTGCTTAAAATTCAAGCAAATGGAGAGTAACTCAACTGTAGCTGAGTCTCTGCATATAGCACAGATGATTTTTCACGTGGTTTACCACATCTACAGTACCATTAATATTTCATCTTACGCACTTTAGATTCACTGCATGGGTAAAGCAGATCGTATGCTCTTATCCCACTGTCATGATATTGAATCCGAGGAGCAATCTGGTCCCATTCCACACGTTTCCACCAGAGAAAAAGTGGTTGTGTGGTGAAAAACTTCTGGTCTTGAATCAGCAGAATTGTCAGTTGAGTTTTTAGTTGAATTGTCGTTCAATCCTGAATCAAGAATCAAGAATCGTCAGATGAATTTTATTGTAACTGATTGCATGAAATGCTTATCAGTTGCTCAATATATATTTTTGGATATAGTAATATATGCAATGCTTTGTGGTTAATTTAAGACTTTTAAGACATTGCTGTGTCAGTTTGTTTTATAAAAACCGTTCAATCTATTGTTTAGTTCCACATCACTGAACATTGAAGTTGAAATTAGAGTACTAAATTTACAGATGGGTCAAGAGGCTTGATTATTTAACATGCAACACGTGTGTGTGTGTATATATATATATATATATATATATTTTTTTTTATTATATATATTTATATATATATATATATATATATATATATATATATATATATATATATATATATATATATTTATATATATATATATTTTTTATATATTTTTTTTTTTATTTAATATATTTAATATATATATATATATATATTATAATATATAATATATATAATATATATATATATATATATATATTATATATATTATATAATATATATATATATATATATATATATATATATATATATATATATATATATTATATAAAATATATATAATACTTTATAAAGAATTATATATATATATATATATATATATATATATATATATATATATATAATTCTTTATATATATATATATATATATATATATATATATATATAATTACTACTTAATTAATATGTAACAATTAATTAACAATTAATTTCAATTTAACATGTTAAATTGCTGAAAATATGTTTTAACCACAATAAAACTAAACGTTTGTCATGTTTCATGTTAGGTTATCATAGTTAACATACATTAGGAAACACAAATGTCCTGTGAGTTCCCTCATCATTGCCAGTGGTATTTCGATGGAAAAGCAGTATCAGATGTTTATATTCTTGTTAGAGGAGAAAACCCTTGAGATGCAATATCTATGTCATATTTATAGTCCGTTTAGCACCGAATACTGAGTTAATAACTATCATTTGTCTAGCTAAGCAGCAATAGATCTGAGAGTATTGGTGTGTAACAGCAGTGTGTGCAAACTGGTTTATAGACCCATGAACACCTGTATTTTCTCATAGATTTGTGCGTGGGTTTGTGTTTGAAGTATAATCGCTGCACTTTTCAGATCCGGAAACCCTGACTGTGTTAATCACAGAGGCTCAGAGCTGACATCAAACATTTTCATCAGTTCACCTGCTGGGGCCCCTGCAGACCGAAGCCCATTGTGAGGGCCTGTGGACACACACAAACACACACACTTCCCAAGGGCACTTTCCCCAGCGTCTTCGCTCAAAACTCCTACACTTGCAGTAGCATGTATAAACTGAGCACAATAAGGTGGTGTACAGTAGACTGCAAGTACCTTTCAATAGTCATTCTTGGAAGGAAACACCATTTTGGGTCAACATTTGAATGAACTGCACTGAAAAAGATTTTCGTAACTAAGGCTAACTAACAGTTTTCTTTGATATTGCTTGAAACATTTAGTAATTAAACTACTAGTTTTAACGATTTCCTTATTTTTGTTTACCTCAAAATAATAGTGACTTGTCACCTTAAATAACATCATAAAAAGGAAGTGACATCATTTGATTTGTAGCCCAAGAGTCTTGCAATGTGTCCAAAATAGGTTCTATGCACAACTTACTTCCACATTCTATAAAACAGGTCGCATCGCTTCCGGTCCAGGTCTTTTGTATGTGCTTCATGAATTTTTTATGCGGTTTTACCAACGCATTCTCATCCCAAGGCGCCATATTTTGACACTTTTACAAAAGCGTAAATATACAACGCACAGGGTACCCTTTAGCGCCAAATGAGACGGTTAAGTTTAGGTATGGGGTTGGGGTAGGGTTAGGCCACTAGGAGGCGCCTTCTGCCCGCTTTATTTTTACGTCTCATTTGGCGCTAAAAGGGTACCCTGTGCGTTGTATATTTACGCTTTTGCAAAAGCGTTTGTATATGGCGCTTTGGGATGAGAACGGGCTGGTTTTACTCAAGATAACTTAAAAGGAGTGAGCAAAGATTAGCCTAACCAATGTGCACATGTAATATTTAAACGTTTTATATTTTTTCTTCTTCACAGTAAAGTTTAGATATTTAAATGGAATAAAACTCCAATAACAAAGTGTAAGTAGGTTAGCCGATTACCTTAAAATCCACAGATATCGTAGTCAGTTCTTACAGCCGTTAACACTTTCTTTGTCAAGCGGATATAATGAGACCTGTTTCCCGGTTTGGTCACATGCACGCTCGGCATAAAGCCTATCGCATATTGTATGAGTAGGTACAGTACCACATTTGAATTTTAACTTACTTCGCTACTAAAAAAGTAAGTTCTATATAGTATGAATGTGTATGGAGTGTACTTTTTTAACTCTTTCCCAGCCATTGATGGAATTTTCCGTTTTCATTGTTATACGCTTGGGGGCGCTATGATACATTTTCTAAAAAGAGTGGATCAAAGCTTATGCGAAGAAGTGCAGAAACAAGCGATGTCATTTGACTTTGTAAAATAACACGATCATCAACATTAAAGAAACACCAAGGAACTTTTCCTTTGCGGTCGCCCTACAGGTTGGAAGTGGAATTGACCTATGGCTAAGCCACGCCCCCTCCACTCACTCGACATTTCACAGGAGGCAATTGGTAATTTTTGGAGAGAGAAAGATTATATATCATCTCAAAGTAATCTAAAGGGCCTTAACTATGCATTGGAGGGTTATATTAATCTTAGCGTGGATATACCAGATAAAGGACCGCAAAGCTGTGGCATAAGTGCATTTCACCATGTCACGACTTGATGAACCACTGAGACGATTTTGGAAACATCTATTTGAAGGCAAAAATCTTACTTAGTGTTGCTTTAAACAACATGTAAATGTGAACTGCCTGAAAGGTATGTTCACACCGGGATGAATTTTGCGCGTTATCGCCGACATTTAACACCTTGTGACTAAACAAAGGGTGCCAATGTGAGTGTGCACACGGACGCGTAAAATGCCACACATAAAAGCATCATTTAAAAAAAATGCCTTGGGTTCGTTTTTTTGTTTGAGCGCACTGCGTCAAAAACTATCCGACCAATGGAATTGGCGCTTTTGCTACACGTGTTTGGAGCTTCTGAAGTTACAGTAAAACACAACTTGGGGGCGCTCAAACACAAAACGAGTCTTGCACGAGCACACATACGCAACAGAGAAGAAGATATACGCCAAGTAGCGTCGCCGTCTACACCTGCCAGGAAGAAGAATAAGACGAGGAAGATGCAAGGCAAGATGAATGTTGGAGTTGCTGTTCTCGTGATGCTAAAACATTAAGAACTACATGACAAACGCGAACAGGGACTACAAACATCTTGATAAAAGAAAACTGATATGGAGTGGAGCAAATATCGGCACCATCTAATTTTCAGGGGATGAATTTGCATGTTCACTCGGCTCTTTGTCAGCAAAAATCGCTTGGGTGTGAACACAAAACGCGTTGACAAAACGTTGCACGAATAACGCGCGCTGATAACGCGGGCCTTAATGTTCCTGAATGAAATGTCGACCCAGGACGAGCTATAGGACTGTGCAGGCATCAGTTTGTTTTGTAATAGCAAAAAGACATTCTTTTTTTCTGAAACAATGCATAAAATGACGGAAAGTTAATTCATTTTTGTTAAGGTGATTTCTAGAGGGAACTCGTTTCATAGAATGACCAAAATATAGCGCTAGCACTTGCCCCCTACTGCTTCCTTATAACTATAACGAAAAGCGAGGCCGAATTGAGTTCTTCTTTTAACCATTTTCCCAGAGCTCTATCTGAATACCGTCACCCCATAATACAGATATCCAGCCGTGAACTCTTAAAAGCTCTTACCCAGCTTGCACTTCGTTCTCATATGAATATGTCCATTATGCTAATAATGCCCCTTAGCTATGCACACGGAGAACTTGGCTCACATTTCTTTTATCTCCTCATCCCTGACAGTTCTGGCTTATCACAGCTCTCACAATTACGACTAATTCAGCCAGATAAGGCTCTGCCACTGAGATCCACAGTAATTATGCTTGGAGGGCATTTCTCTACTCTTCTTAGTAATGACGCTAGCCTGAGTCCGCGCTCCCCTGGGAGGAGGGAAAAGGCTCTCGGGTGGCGGCTGACACCCCTGTTTGGAGGACAGAAATGCGTCCTCGCTGGTGGAGCTGAACTGGATAAAGAGGTCTCGAGGTGCTCGTTGGGCTAGCAAGGTTAAACCGAGGCGTTAGCTTTACCAAAATGCCGTTGATTTTGCACCACACAGCGCTAATCCTATAAAGCTAGCCTAATTCTGCACAGACGAACCCACGATTCGAACCGTTTTCATCTTCGTACAGGTTGTCATTTTTCCGTGTGGCCATTGTACAAAGTATCGCTGCCAAGATCAAAGTCTATATCGGTGTTGTTCCGTACAGTTTGGCCACAGTGTGTCTGTTTATTCATTGCGACCTGACATTTTCTCTGTGTTTTTGAAAAAAACAACAACCCCGTAATCTCTCAAAGCGCTCAAGCTCATCTCCATCTGCTCAGCACCATTATGCATGCACCATCACTATTGTGTTTTTTAAGATGCAAATGCGCCTGGCTTGTGGTACTCTTTGGTTTTCGCTCTCATATCTTGGGTCTTAATGCACACGCACACTGAGCTGGAAATGGCTGAAGGTTGCGGTTCAATCTACTCATCTAACAAAAGCACATTTGCACATTTTCCTTTTAGTTTGTTTGCTAATTTTTTATTAGTTGAACAATATAGATTTAACTTATCTTTATTTCAGTTTAAGTTTAGTAAATTTCATTCTTATTAGAATTTTTTGCTAGTTTGAAAGTAATTTTTTTACATTTTTAAAGTTATTTCAGCTTTATTTCAATTACTGAAAATTGTATAGTTTAAAATAAATATATTATATATTTTTTAAATATTCAGTTTTAGTTTTAAATAAAAACCCTGGCACACAATGAATATCCAAATTAATATTTTTCATAGTATAAATTAATTTTTAAAAATGAGTTGAAGTTTTAGAATTTGCTTTATGTCCTTTTGTTATTTTTATTAAAAAACTGTTATCTATCTCTTTGTTTGCTTATTTATTTTTTTAGTTTAATTATTTTAACTTATTTGATTGAGTTAGTCCTCGAGGCAAAATTAGTAATTTTGTAAAGTGTAATTTATTTTGGTTTTATTTCAATTAATGACATTTTTTTTATAGTTTTATGTAAAAATTACAACAGCACAATTGGTTAATCCAAATCAGTATTTTTTCATCATCTCATTTTATCAAAAAATTTTACATTTTCATAATCAAAATGTTAACTTTCATTTTCGTCTGATGTAATAAATTCTTCTTACTTTTTCAGATTCATCAAATTCCACTGCTTTCAATCTGAAATTAAGTAGGCCTAAGTATATTAAGTATATTAATTTGGTTATGATGTTTCATTTTAAGTTTAGTGTAGAATGCAATGATTTCCATTCTCATTTTTATTGGAAAGCTGCAATCTTAAACATTAGATGCCAGAAAATGAGCCTGAGCTCTGATCATTGGCTAAATTCAGTTTCTGCGAATGCTGGCCGGCTCTTGGCTTGAGCATAGTCAGTTTGGCTCATAAATGCCACATCTATTTCTGTAGGTGGGTCTTGGCAGCTGTGTATCACTCCCATTTGCATCCATAATTCCCTGGCAGGATGGCGCATCACTCTTCACTGTGGTTGTCCCCTTTATGCTTTCCAGCCAGATCCCAGATGTAGCAATTCCTAAGCAGTCATTTGTTTGGGAAAGGGAGTTAATTAGTCTTGGTCTGCAAGTCATGTTGCCCTTGTGTGTCATTTGTTTATCTGTGTGTGTCTGTGTTTGTGAGATGTTGCAAACAACCATCGGGGAGAAAGTGAAAAGTGAGTTAAAGTCTTGCATTATAAACTTCTAAACCAAATTATATATTATACACATATACAGTATATACTTTTCTTTTTTTGGAGCTGCAGCAAGTTTGTCCCCTTCAAATGTTTTTAATGATCATTTTGTTTACATATCAGGTGGGAGTTGAAACAGAGGTATATATATTTTAAGATACGTACACCTGTGCTAGCAGCTGTGTAGGGATTTGGCTGCAAAGCAATAGAAAAGTCTTTAATTATGATCCAAAGAGGCTAAAGTATAGCTTATAAAACTTGTCATTTATGTAAGAAAACAAGTATGAGCATCCATCTATCGTCATTTTTAAATAGACAAATCCATCCATCCATCCATCCTCCCACCCATCCATCCACCCATCCATCCATCCACCCACCCATCCACCTATCCATCCATCTCCATCCACCCATCCATCCATCCATCTACCCACCCATCCATCCATCTACCCACCCATCCATCCACCGATCCATCTACCCACCCATCCACCCATCCATCCACTCATCCATCTACCCATCCATCTACCCATCCACCCACCCATCCATCCACCCATCCATCCATCTCCATCCACACCATCCATCCATCTACCCATCCATCCATCCATCTACCCATCCATCCACCCATCCATCCATCTACCCACCCATCCATCCTTCCACCCATCCATCCATCCATCGATCCACCCATCCATCCATCTACCCATCCATCCATCTACCCATCCATCCATCTCCATCCACCCATCCATCCATCTACCCATCCACCCATCCATCTATCTACCCACCCATCCACCCACCCATCCATCCATCCACCCATCCATCCATCTCCATCCATCCATCCATCCATCCATCCATCCATCCATCCATCTACCCATCCATCCATCCATCCATCTACCCATCCATCCATCCACCCATCCATCCATCTCCATCCACCCATCCATCCATCCATCTCCATCCACCCATCCATCCATCCATCTCCATCCACCCATCCATCCATCCATCTCCATCCACCCATCCATCCATCCATCCATCTACCCATCCACCCATTCATCCATCTCCATCCATCCATCCATCCATCCATCCATCCAAACACTTTAACAAAGATATATACAGTTTAATCCTAAACCAATGAAGATCATATAGGTACATTATAATTAATCAAAGGAAGGAATGTCCTTAGAAAAAAGTCAGTCCAAGCTATCTACTCAGTCTGTGGTGGTATGTCTTAAGCAAAAATATGACTACTCATTATTCATGTTATTTCAGCCAAAACAAAGTTCATCCACTTCTCCATCATTTCGGTTGTCTAGGTTAAGCACTAGCTATCTGAGCGGCCAGACTGCTGCCTTTAGTTACAATATTTATGCTGCGAGTGACCGCGGGAGAACTGTTCATCTCCAACACGTCTGAATAAGAGGCTTCTTCACTGGAGAGGTGTATTTAAAACTGACCTCTGTTTCCCCAGAGTCCCATCTGAATTAATCACAGGGTGAAACACTGTAACCTCATATCTCTCTCGCTCTCTCTCTCTCTCTCTCTCTCTCTCTCTCTCTCTCTCTCTCTCTCTCTCTCTCTCTCTCTGTCTCGCTGGATTAATCATCTAATTATGAAATCATCTGAATTGCATGGAAATGGAAGCGTTTGTACTGTGTGATGTTAGTGGAGGCTTTTGCTCTAAATTAAAAGCTTATTTTCTGACATTGGAGAGAGTAGGGTTTTAGGGTTAGGGTAATTCTCCTTCCTTGTTCTAAACTGCTCAAGACCTGGAGAGACTGTGACAGACCCAAGGCAGAATAATCAGAGAGATCTGGCAGAGTGAGATGACCCAGGTAAACATAGGTCAAAGCAAAACCTCGAGAGCATTTTAAGGACATTGTGACATTTAGAATTTCCCTCAAAACTCTCTAAACCAAAAGCTCAATCTGCTCTTCGTCAGAGCTCAGTATGATAAAGCTCCCCTCCTCACTTTCTCTTTGAATTATCTGTGGTGATATTACATATAAATGTCAACACATCTTTGGGCTTGATTCGGGTCCCTGAGGGGAGAGATCCATTGAGCTTCAGAATTGCTGTCTTTTGCCACTTGTGATGTGGATTTAGACTGGTTTTATCGAATGGAGGTATCAAATAGCTCACATTCTCCATCTACATCATTGTCTTGACTTTTAGACTGGAATGCCAGAATTGGATGGCTGTGGAAATCAAGCTAGAAATACAGCCGGACACAATGGCCCTGATCCATAACCTAGTGATCTGCCTACATAGACAGCAAGGCATCACAGGGGGCACTCTTGACGTGGAGCCTGTTCAAACAACAAGATTCCTTGTTTTACCCAAATTGTAATTCAGAATTAAATGTATTATGGGTGGTAAGGACAATTCCAGCATGATCTGCGACAAGATAATGCACTTCAGTGGGAACCAACCGGTTCAAGGTCCAAAAGATACTTTCAGTACAAACTGCAACTGTTCAAAGGGCTTTAAATGATTCCAGACGATGAATAAGGGTCTTATCAAGTGAAACGATCACTCATTCAATAAACCAAAAACTAAAGTTTAAGTTTTATAAGCTCAAACGATCGCCTTGCTCTGTTCTGTGATGTGCGTTTGTGAATCTCCTGTTGAACTCGTTCATCAAAATGAACAAATCTTTTTCCGAGTCAATTCGTTTGTTTCATTCCTTGAATGAACCAAATGACTATTGTAAGTATTGATTATTGTAACGTTGCACTGGGAGTTTACATGCATTTCCAGTATGTTGTGTGATGCTTTCTCCAGTGTGTTGAAAAGTCTCAGTGTGGCCGTGTACCATGAGCTAGCGCTCTTTTGTAAAAATTGGTTGCAATCTGAAACATCACCAATAGAGGCGCTAAAAAATACATATAGCACCTTTAAATCTTATATTATGTATTTTTGTTGTAATCTCATAAGACTTTCCACTTAATTATTTTGTTTAGCTACCAGTAGATCTGTAACAACATGAGCAATTAAACACAATCTGCTGCCAGTCTCAAAGAAACCCAAGAAAAAGTTTTTAGTGCTTTAGTACTGAAAGGTATTTTACATTATGCAGTGCAAGTGTTACTGAGTTTAATTTGATTTGAGTGGGTGTTTATATATTTATTTCCCCGTATGTTTGTGCCCGTGGAGGAGAGTCAGATAATGAAAAAGAACTGTGGTCTTTTTGTAACCCAGAGGCACAAGTGTATCAGGGCCACCTCGTCTTCAGCCCAACTGCTGATGCCTTAAAAGCTAATGCTCCGGAGACTCAGTCTTCCTTTAGTCAGCAATCTATAATAACACGACTTCATTTAACAGCACTAGGGCAACATCTCTGTGGATTCACCTATTCATATGTAAATCAGGGGGAAAAAGTTCTTGCATTGTTTGATGGAGTCTGATTTAAATGGGCTCTATGCAGATTTTTTAAAATTACCATTAATTAATTATATCGTCAATGTTATCACTTCACCCTAAATAACGCTGGGTTGTTTTAACCCAATTTTGGGTAAAATATGGACAAAGCCAGCCATTGGGTTACATTTTTAAATGACATTTTTAACCCAATGGCTGGGTTTTTCCATATTTTACCCAAAACTGGGTTAAAACGACCCAGCATTTTTTAGTGTTTAATCAGGCATTTTTATTTTCTACACTGTAAAAAATGCTAGGTTGTTTCAACCCAAATGTGGATCATATATGGACAAACCCAAATGATGGGTTAAAAATGTAATTAAAAAATGTACTGTTGAAAGTGAAAGTTGAAGTTGGGTTAACATTTTAAATTACATTTTTAACCCAACATTTGGGTTTGTCCATATCACCCAAATTTGGGTCTGAAGCAACCCAGCATTTTTTAGAGTGTACTTATTTTACACATTCTATAATACCATATATATATGGTTTTGAAGAGTGTGCACTCTAAAAATTGCTGAGTTGTTTTAACCCGAATTTGGATTTGCATTTAAAAATATTAACCCAATGGCTGGGTTCTAATTATGTATTCACATTTTATGTACAGTATATAAATATTTTTTAGGTTAAATGTTACACTCTAAAAATGCTGGGTTGTCATTACTAAATTTTGGGTCAAATATGGACAAACCCAAATGTTGGATTAAAAATGCAATTTAAAAATGTAACCCAACGGCTTGGTTTGTCCATATTTGACCCAAAATTGGGTAAAACCAACCAACAGCATTTTTTAGAGTACATAAAATACAGCATCCTGTTTTGGTGGGTGTGAAGGTCATAGTGACTAATTAACACAATTTCATTCACAGCTCAACCCCATATGCCTGTTCTTTCATTTCCCTACTGCTTTTGGCAGATTTTACTCACACCCATTTCAATATGTTTGTCTAATGTATGTTGTGAAAGAGATGCCGCTGTGAAAGGCCCCTGTCCTCGCACATAACAGATGCACGTATCATTAAATGCTGCTTTCTGTTTGTGGCAGAAAGAGAAACGCTGAGATGAACACGGAAATCTCCCCTCTGTAGGTCCCCATTATGAAGCATGTCCTCTAAGCGCTTTATGGATTTCACACTATAGAGTTTGCTCAATGTTTTGGCTCATCCGTCTGATGTCTGAGCTTGTGTGCTGCTGAGGGGGAAGAAGGTTTTATTCGCCATCATTTGTACTGCATGCTAGCAGCGTAAGCGCGCTTTCTATTTGTGTGTGCTTGTGTGTGTGTGTGGCAAATGGTGATTAGAATGAAATGGATTCATAATATGGGTGGGCTTTTGTCTCTAATTGGTTAGGTACAATTGGACTTATGCTGCATTTTAGAGTGTGCACTAATTCTGTTGATATCTCAGACTCTGCAATAATAAATGTGCTCTAATTATGATTTGTAAGAAACAAAATGCTTTAAATATATTAACAAAGTAATATGTGTATTTATATATTATATACAAAATAATTATACACAGTGCACCCACATATATTATGTAAAAACAAACTTTTATTTTGGATGCGATTAATCGCGATTAATCATTTGACAGCCCTAGTTAAATGTTATTGTCCAGAGATTTGAATGCTGATAAATACAGCACACAGATATTATTTAGCAACACTGGCCACCTAATAAGAGAATATGCTAAAGACAGAAATGAGTTAACTTTGAGCTCTTTAAGAGTGTATCATGAGAAAAACAGACTACTAATGTGCAATGGTCAAGAAGCCATGATTTGAGTGACAGTAACATTTTAAAACACCCTTATGGACCAGAGATGAATCTCCGAGCAGCCATGCGTCTCTTGACCAGAAGCGATCGGAATGATTGACAGCTTCTAGGGTGACACAGTGAGAGCATGCACGTGTCACTTCCTTCATTAGCGAGTTCCTCCGAGAGAAACCACCAGCACACACAATCCCTAATTAGCACAAAGCTATCGCTGCTCTGACTGACAGAATAATGTGTGGTCGTTCTCGGGTCCCCTCTTTAAAACCCTGTTTTTCTCAGGTACTTTGAATCATTTAACTCCTTATTGATCTCAGGAGACGATGACTCTGTTTCAAACTCTAGTTTACTGTCTGCACTGGAAACCCATTTCTAATGTAGCATTACAGAAATAAATAACTGATTTGGAACAGACTTTGAGTTGCAAACATCGCAGTAAATATATAAAACTGTATTCTGTTCAGTTGGTGCCACAAATAATACACACTACCATTCAAAATGAAGGGGGTCAGTAAGATTTTTAAAATTACTAAAGGCTGCAGTTATTGGATCAAAAATACAGTAAAACAGCAAGAAATATAGGCTATTATTTCACTTTGTAATTGAAAATATATAAAATGTAATTTTATTCTGTCAAAAGCTGAAATTTTCAGCATCATTCCTCCAGTCTTCAGTGTCACATGATCCTTCAGAAATCTTTCTAATATGTTGATTTGATGCACTAAAAACAATGCAAACACACACACACACACAAGTTAATATAAGTGCATGATATGTCCTTTACTTATTAGTAGAAATTATAAAGTCTATTATTTATTTAGCACCAAATCATACACAAACACAATTGTCATATACAATTAAAGCAGAACTCTGTTCAATTTTAACATTGAGCTATTTTTTTTTAAATTTGGAGTGCTGTCAGTCCAGAAAACAATGAAAAAAAAATCTGTTTCCTACACCGTGTTATAAACTTTTTAAAATTTGCACCCTGTTGACTTTAATGGGGCAAGTTTTAAACCTGCTTTTAACCTTGATGTGTCCATTACAAGTGCACAACCATGTGAGTGAACATGGTGAATAGTAGAAATGAATAAAAATGATGTTTATTCAGCCAGCTCACATACATGTATTTACTTCCTGTTTTCGTTTGGTCGAAGTCCACAGTAGTTGATTGTCGAGTTTGCGCGCGATCATTGGTAACAAAGCAATCAATGGTAACTCGACGATATTAAATTTTAAAAAGATGATAACGTTATAGGAAACACCGATTTTTGTTGTCGTTCTGTGTACTGAGAGCACTTCAAATTTACGAAAAAAAAGCTCAATGTTAAAATTGACAGGAGTTCTCCTTTAATGTCCTTTTGTTTAAAGACAAAACAATATATATTTAACTTAGTGACATTGTAGAAATAGATACTTTCTGTAGCTTGAGCTGTGGAGCTTGACACTAGAAAGAACAAGGTCATAAGTTCACACACATTGCTAAATGCATTCTTTGCAAAGTCACTTTGGGAGTGAGAAAAAGTTTGCCAGGGAGTAAATATACAATGCATTCTCATCCTCAGGGCGTCATATAGTGACGCTTTTGACAATGCATCTAAATCCGATGCACATGGCACCCTTTAGCGTCAATATAACACGCTTCGGATATCGGTAGGTTTAGGTCTTGGGTATGGTTAGCGTTAGACCACTAGGTGGCCCATATATATCTGCGTCTCATATTGACGCTAAAGGGTGCCATGTGCGTTGGATATACATGCATTGTTAAAAGCGTCAGTATATGACGCCTTGCGGATGAGAACGGGCTGAAATTTAATGGTGATATCTTATGTAGCATCTCTAATGTTTGCTATAAAGACAGCATTGTTGATGAGCAATTTAGCGGTTTGTTATTTTCTAACACACACATGTGATTAATTGGGTTGCATCAGTGATTCAGTCACACATTGGGCAGGGATATCCTAGACTCTGCCCACATTCATGGTGAGAAGACAGCATGGCGCTGGGTAACGGGGTCTGGCAGGGCTGGATGCAATTTGGGCATGAAGTGCACCTACAGATGGTTGGACAGCACAAGCCCCACAGAGCTGGCACGCATGAGTACTCCATGTTTTCAGGCTTGTCAGAAGACAATAACAAACCCCAGTCTCCTCTTGTTTTATATATTGCATCCTCTGTGGGGGTTAACATTACGCTTTTTCCAGGTATAGCGTGATTGTTAATTTGTCCGAAAGTGAGTCCCAAAAGAAGACAGCATTATTTATTAGCATCAGGAATATGAAGTCAAGCATACTCTTTAGGGATCCATAAATTAGGCAACATGACCTTGACAATCATGTGGGAACGAGAGGTTGTTTCCAGCTCAGATTAATGTTCCTTTGCACTTATTCTTCATTACACGGTAAGGGTTACGAATGATTATAATATTGGAGTCTTCAATTTTTTTGGTGATAAGGATCCCTAGAGAGAGTGTCATTGTGTACAATTAAGTGTTGCATTTTAAAACTGGCCTAATGCCATATGTACTGTATATTGGGATATTAATGTTAAGGGGTGATGATATTAAAGGGTGATGTCAAATGCATTTTTATATATATCTTTGACAGTAAAAACTAAATTTTTTGTGATGTGACAATGATGATGTGCTAAAATTGTAAGGATGTTGATTCCCAGTCTCACAGTACACTGTAAAAATGAATATTCTTTATCTAATCAATATAATTGTGGCAACAGATTACAAGCAATATTATTAATTAAATGTAACAAATTAGAATTGTGTAATAATTAATCAAATTATTCCTTAAAAGTAAAGCTTTTACACCAAAAAATTAACAAAAATATCTCACTAACAGACAGACGTTACCAGACTTTTTATTTTTATTTTGTGTGACAACATTATCCATAAGTGTTCAATCAGCTTTGATATTTAAATCACATTATTTTAATATCTGCACCTTTAAAGGGCATCCCCTCACCCAGTATTATTAAATGTGCTTCATCTTTCATTTTAAATTCTTAAATTTGATCAATAAATTCACTTATTTCGAATAATAAGACACTATGACACTGTTAGACACTGTTACCCTAGGGGTTGATCAGTATTAAATAATTTACAAAATCATTTTACACTGGAAAATTACAATTGCATAAAATAATGTTATGGAAATTTATTTAAATTTACATAAGGGACTTGAAAAGAACTCATGCTACTTTTAAAGATTTAACACTATAAACTGCCCAGTAATAGGTGGCAGGCGACCGTCTTTAATGAGTGAGTCATTGATTCATTCATTCAAACGATTCGTTCAAACGGCTGATCATTCAAGAATGAGACAGATGAATGGTTCATTGAATCTTTGACTCAATCGAATTCCGTTCAAAATGCTGAATCATTCAGTGATGAAAACAGCAGCAGATGTGTCCTGCCAGCGTGCGGCTGTGGTTCTGCTATGGAACTATTTACGCTCCTGAAACAGAACAAGAAACAGGCCAAAATTGCATCTAGAATGTAAGTGATTTAATTTTTACTGTTTATTGAACGTGTTTGTAGGAAATCAATGTCACATTTTCAATCGATGATGGTGTTCAGGAAAGGTGATTGAGAGTTGTTTAACATGTTAGAATTATAAAAACTCTATTTAGATTTTTCGTGGGCCAGTAGCCCATGTTGTTAACTGGAGAGACTTCTGGGACTCTATTTGTGTAGATTTTCTGCTCCGGAGAGGCTGCGCCACGAGCAATCAGCATGTAACCTTACTGTCAGCGCAATATGAAAGAGTTCGTCCTTAGGTTTAACAACCTATGAAACTAATAACAATATGAAACTAAAACAACACAAGCTAAATTTAAAACATCTTAGGAACTACATGCAGGATATTTAGAGGTGGATAAACGCAATTGAGAGGTGGATGAACGCACTTTGGAGGTAAGGTAGACGCTACTTTGCATGAATTTGGGAGGTGCTTAAACAGCATGCATTTATGCTGCAGTTCACATGCTATGGAAAATCAGGATATTTTCCACTTGTGAACTGGTATTTACCAGTGTGTTGCATTCAAGTGCTTTTGTTGTTGTAATTGTAGAAAGATGAGAGACCTGCTTATTTAGCTAAAACTATTTAGATTGCTTAAGTCATCTGCAACAGCAAGAAAAATGATTTATAAAAACTCAAACGGTAAATAATATGCTATTTTCTAACGCAGCATTAGCCTCCACTACATCCCTGACCATAATGGTGACTTAAATTTATGTTTTTTTGGTTGTTGTAAGTTTTACTCATTTTAAATGGTTAACTTTTAATGAATTAATTTGATTAATTATTACTCAATTCCAATTTGTTAAATTTAATTAATAATAGGCTATTGCTTGTAATCTGTTGCCACAAATTTTTTTTTATTAGATAAAGCGTATTCATTTATTCGCCTTTTCAGAATTGCACCGATTTCCAAGCTCGACAAGTGGTGTGTAGCATGACCAAATACTACACCATTGTTGAGTGAATAATCAAACTGTCTGCCCATATAGCATTGAACAAGTTTGTTTCATGTGCAAAATACTTTATATAGAGAACATTACATATTGACATTATCAATTGATGTACTATTCCACTTAGCACTATCACTGGGTTAATGCGGTTCATGCTTGTGGCTGGCATAACTGTAATATAACCCAGCCTGTTGTGCTCACTAATGCGTCACTATCAGTTGTATTGTGGCAGGTGATCTGCTAGGTTCTGTGTTGGCTTTGCCCACACAGGCTGTGTATAGCTGAGACTCAGCCGTGTGCCAGCCGTGCTCCGAGAGGAGAAATGAATGGCAGGTGGACACGTTTACTCCCAGCATGCCTGTTGCTGGCAAAGGATTAGACACAGTCTCCCTACTGTTGCCCAAGCTGCTCTTGTTATTCAAACATGGTCTATCTGAACCATTTTATACCCTAAGTGAAAGAATCAAGAATAACATTCACCTTAAATCATTATATTTAATTTTGAACGTGTGTAAAATCAATGAAATATCATTTTGCTGAAATGTTACCACAGGCATGTTTGTCAAATGAGTCTGCGTTTTACACTTACAGAAGAATAAATGGAGTGGCGTTTGCCTGTTTAAAATTGGCTATCATAAGTAAGGTTGCCAGAGAATTGCAAAAAGACCCGCGCTAAGTTGCTATGTGGTTGCGGAGGATGCTGTGGGTGGTTTCTTACTTCAAAAAGTGTGTTTTGTTGGCTCTGCTGGAGATGAACGGTCAGATAAGGATTTTTTTTCAAGGACTCGTTGGATGATTCTTTGTCATTCACCAGGTGACTGAATATTTGCACCTGCTGTTATCCCTTGGTAGAAGTCAAGGGAGATCTCAGATGAGTTCCGGCTTAGTGAGATTATGTAAGCTTACTTCCTTCTTGCTGCGTTCTATTGCTTGATTGGTCAACATATCGCGTGTGTTTTGGGTTGATATGCTGAAATATGCTGATTCCCTGGTGTTGAGTCTTCAATGCACAATCTTGGTTTGGGGAAAGTTTCCAAGCAGAGGCTTTGCATTCACTTTGGCTTGAAGCTCACGCATATAGATCTGCGCAAAGACTTTTAGTACTTGGTGGTTCTACAGCCAGAATGTAATATGAGTTAAGCTGCAACGCTCGAAACAGTATTAGTGGCATATTATTCTATTACGCCAGAAAATAATGAATTGTCACTTTAAAAATCAACCTATCAATCAATCAATCAAATTCTGTGTGTTGTGGAATAATGCCTATCTTTTTCCCCTGTTGCTTTCGCTAACAAAAACAAAACTATACTAATTCATTTTGGTAATTAAACTAAAATACTAATACAAATAATAAAGAAATTAAATCATTTTAAGAATAAAGCTATAATAAAATATAAATATAAGATGAAAATTAACCTTAAACACTTGTTGCCTTGATATCGAACATAAGTTTAGGTTGAATACTAAAATGACTAAAATAAATAAATTGAAGCTATTTATTAAATATTTAAAGACAATAACATGAAATTAAATGAAAATTTAAAAAAATAATTTTATATATATTATTGTATAAAATAAATTTCTAACAACGTTATAGAGCACATGGCGTGCAAACTAAACACTATCGGCTAATTTAAAAAAGCTCATCAAGATACTTCCTGCCTCAATAGGAAATACATTAACATACTTGTCAGTCTATTTCAGGGAGTAACTGATGCTTAAAAGCTCTTATTTAATAATGTGAAGGGGTTCGTAATTGTCAACTGGCAAGATTGTGCCAGCAAATTACAGAAATGGAGAGATCAGTTCAACACCATACAATCTGAGTTAATGCTTTGCAAACAATGGGCTGATGATGTTGGCCAGCGCAGGCTTGTCCTGCTGTGCCGATGCCTCGACAGCTATTGCTGTGTTTGGTTGTAAGGCTCATTATTCTGGTGAGATACCACTGTATTCTCCATTCAGAGCTCGGCTCTTCTTCTAATGCTGAGCTTTGACAGAGAAAGGTCCTCAAAAGTCCTCATGAAAACAAAATGAGACTTTTGTGGATTTGTCTGTTACAGTAGCTTTGAGACTTTTTGTATGCAAGTGTACTCCTTAATAGTAAGAGCTACAGCAAGTACAGTAGCGAATCTTGTATCATGGCTGGAAACTAGGGCTGTGCAAAGATTAATTGCGATTAATACACATATACATAATATATGTGCACAATATATAATTATTTGTAAAAAAATACATTTGAATGCACTATGTATATATACATATGTATATATATATATATATATATATACATAATCATAGAGCTGTCAAACGATTAATCGCGATTAATTGCATCCAAAATAAAAGTTTGTGTTTACATAAAATATGTGGGTGCGCTGTGTATAATTATTATATATATATATTAAACACACACATGCATATATATATATTTAAAGAAAAAAAATATATTTATATATAAAATATTTATATATAATATACATTATATATAAATCTCTACATGAAAATATTTCTTAAATATATACAAGCATGTGTGTTTTTTATATATATAAAATTATTATACACAGTGCACCCACAAATATTTTGTAAACACAAACTTTTATTTTGAATGCGATTAATCGTTTGACAGCCCTATACATAAATATAAAGATTTTAAATATGAATATCACATTTTCTTTAATATATACATGCATTTGTGTGTATTTTTATATACAAAATAATTATACAGAGTACACACAAATATATTATGTAAACACAAACTTTTATTTTAAATGCGATTAATCACAATTAATCATTTGACAGCCCTGTACATAAATATAAATATTTACATATGAATATCACATTTTCTTTAATATATACATGCATTTGTGTGTATTTATATATACAAAATAATTATACTCAGTACATATAAATATATTATGTAAACACAAACTTTTATTTTGAATGCGATTAATCGCAATTAATCCAATGACATTAGTGTATAATCCATTACTCAATGATTTTTTGTAGTTTTTGATAAGTGAACGTCATTTTTGCTTGTTAGTATGGTTGAATTGGATCATCAAAAGTCATCTGAAAAGACATTGGTTTAATAAAGTGAGATACATAACTCATATTTCGTTATTTACTTGTAGATCTCTGTGCACTCAAGCCACAAACTGTTTCCGACGGTTCAGTCAGATTTGGTAAATTGGGCTCAGACTTCACAATATCAGCCCGACGTTGGCACAATCCATTTGACGTAGTGTGACGACGTGACCGTCCGATAGGAGAGAAGTAGGCCTGACACAACTTTCAAACATGGCGAAATGAAAGAGAGACAGATGCTAACGGTGTTGCTAGGTGGAATTATGCAATGAAGGGAAGGTTTGTGGTGCTATGGCAAACAAAAATTCTGCCTTTATGATATTTCCTCGAGGGACTACCACGACAGAGTGATAAAAACGATATCAAACAATATCAGAGGTGCTTCAGCAGCCCTGTGAATATGGAATTAGCATTAAGCTAACACAGCACTATAGTAGCCATGTGTTTGTTTACACTCTTGTTTCCAAAAGTCAGTCTCTAGTTCAGGTTTATGACTGACAATTGCACACGTCCGAATAAAGACGACAAACAATGACTGGTAGGGAAGCGACGAGAATTTAGGAGTCAAAATCACATAATCTGACACTGACTATTACAAACAGAATTATTGTGAAGTCTGAAGAACGATTTGTTTTGTGAAAATGACTAATTTGGTTAGATACAAGCATGCAAAAAAACAACAAAAAACACTTAAGATTGTGTAAACTTATGTGAAAGTGGCATGAGTGAATGGGGTCAGATAGCTGGATCAGGTATAGATGTGATGGATGGTTGCATTATCTTTCTGACACTACAGATGGCCTACATACTCAGCCTGTACACACTTTTCCTCAGCTGTTAATTAGCTGTTTAATTACGAGAGATGTGAAATACAGAGTAAATAAAAACGTAATGTATTCAGTGTCATAATATATTCACTGAGCTAATAAAAAATAAACACAAACAGGAGGCTATTCATGCTAATCGGCTAAATTATGATCTCTAAGTATACCACACATAAACATTTACACACATATCTAGCAAATGACACACGTTTGCACAAACATGCAAATTACATTCCCCTCAAGCCTTTCAGCGCAAATGATGTTATCATAGAAAACCCTTTTAGAATAATAATTCAAAATAGGTAATTGTGACTTTGCTTTTTTGCTTATTTGTCAAACTCAAACCTACTTTTTAATGCAAAAAGTTTTAAATAGAACTTGACATGTTTTTGTATGACATTGAGTGATCAGGCTTCAATGTCACTGTTTTAGTCTCTGGCTCTGCCGAGAGCCAAACCGCCATTAGTTCAGGTAATAATGGAATCAGGAGAGGAAAGTAAAATGGTGTGATACGGGATGACACAATGCATGATGTGCGTCCTAATTTAAATCATTAATGCATGGATGCATCTAGAGCCGGAAGGGAGAAGGACACGGGAAAATCTTTTGACAGGTTCTGGCAACAAAATGCATGGCTCACCTTCTCAGAGTCATCTGAGATTTGCTATTCACTTCCTATGTAGAGGTAGGACTTTATGATGGGATGTGCTCCATGACACTGCCTTTATTGATTTGTACTGGATCTTGTAATTTATTAATGTTGTTTATTCATCGATACAAATGGTTTTTCAGCATTTTACTCAAATCTTCAGTGTCACATGATTTTTTTTAGGATTCTGTTGCTGAAAATCCACCGTAGTGGCAACCCATACACAGTTCACATTTTGATTTTAATGATGCAATGAACATATTTTTCACGAAATAGCCACATGCGTCGCCCATTCATTAATACTGGCTGGTCAGCAGCCTTTTGGGGTGAATCCAAGTTGAATCTGTCTATTAATCCTAACCTGTTTTGACAGGTGTGTTCAGTCGGTTGGCCTGGTGTTCGTTGCCAGTCTAGCTTTGCCAACCTCTCAACTGTGGCTGCCACATGCTGCATACGGGCTTTAACTGTGCCAAGTTTGTTATTGAACCTAACGTGGATCCAAAACAAAACCCAGGTTGAAAGGTCAAAATGATACTTTAATGGACTTATTGTTGAAAACTAAGCTATTTACAGAAGACCATGGTAGTTATATTGTTCACTGAAGTGTGATAGGGGACCTGTAATCAAATTCTGATCTAATATCGTCACTGTCAGGCAGGTGACCTCATATCTCCAAAAAATCTCAAAAACAAAAAGCTCAAATGGAGTTTACACGTAAAATTAAAACATGGTTTTGTCCATCATTAGAACGGCCATAGACAGATGTAAAGGGTGACCACTGATGATTTATGAAAAAATAGATCCAGAGATACAAGGTTTCCGCCCAACAGTGACAATATATCTGTATATATATATATATATATATATACACACTACACGGTCAAAAGTTTAGGGTCGGTAAGATTTTTTATGTTTTTAAAAGAAGTCTTTCTGCTCACCAAGGCTGCAATTTTTTTGATAAAAATACATAAAAAACACAGTAATATTGTGAAATATTATGACAATTTAAAATGACTTTTTTATGTTAATATATATTAAAATGTAATTTATTTCCTCTGAAAAAAGCTGAATTTTCAGCATCATTACTCCAGTCTTCAGTGTCACATGATCCTTCACAAATCACTCTAATATGATGATTTTATGCTCCAAAAACATGTATGATTATTATCCATGTTGAAAACTGTTTTTTACATTTTTATTTCAGGATTCTTTGATGAATAGAAAGTTCAAAAGAACAGCTTTTATCTGAAATGGAAAGCTTTTGTTACATTAAACACTACCCTTTAAAAAGTTTGGGGTCAGTAAGAATTTGTATTTTATTTTTGGGGGAAAATAAATAAGAAATCAATACTTCTATTCATCAAGGATGAGTTACATTGATCAAAAGTTACAGTAAAGACATAAATAAATGCTGTTATTTGAACTTTCTATTCATCAAAGAATCCTGAAATAAAAATGTAAAAAACTGTTTTCAAGATGGATAATAATCATACATGTTTTTGGAGCATAAAATCATCATATTAGAGTGATTTGTGAAGGATCATGTGACACTGAAGACTGGATTAATGATGCTGAAAATTCAGCTTTTTTCAGAGGAATAAATTACATTTTAATATATATATTAACATAAAAAAAGTCATTTTAAATTGTCATAATATTTCACAATATTACTGTGTTTTTTTGTGTATTTTTAATAAAAAAAATTGCAGCCTTGGTGAGCAGAAGAGAGTTCTTTTAAAAACATAAAAAATCTTACCCGACCCTAAACTTTTGACCGGTAGTGTATATAAAACAGAATTACACCTAATTTTGAAAGCCAGTGCATCACCATATGGATTGAACAACAAAAACACGTCTCTCTTCCACGTATTTTTTCACGACTGTTTTCTGAACTTTTTTGACTTCTGCTAATTATTTGCCTTCCCCCTTGCACTGAAAAGCCCTCAGGTGGGAAATTACTACATTCACATAGTCAATTAGCCATTTTCATTCCATTAAACAGATTATTTAGGGATGCTGTCTTTGAAGACGCTTTCAAGGTAATGTCTCACATTTGCAGACCTCACAGCCCCTCTTTCGATGTTTGCTCCTCCTCACTGGAAAAAGGGGGCGCATCAAATAGTCCCTAAGTATCGGGACCCAGCCTTGATCTTGTTTGTCGAGTATTCTGTCAGGGATTCTTCTCGACGGATAAGGAGAGGGTTGCTATGTCAACATCCACTAGCTGGTTTTCAGCCTCTCTACAAAACTTCCCGTTTTTTAAGCCTCATTTTTCAAACGCTAGTCTTTGTAGCAGCTATCAAAACAAGTGTTTCTTCTTTCTCTGGCAGTCTGAACATTTGAAGATTTAAATCAAACACATTCTGATAAATTAAATGAGAAATTAAGTCTCTAAGCCGCTGTCACACATCGCACGTGTGTTGATTTGCAAGCAGTTTTTTTTTTCCTCTGCCACTGTCAAAGAGAAATTTTAGTTTCCTCTCTGGTTCTTTATTTGCATCAGTATGCTATCTAATCATCAGAATTATTTTCATATTTATATACTAGTTTTAGTAAGTTTATGCGCTTTTGCCATTTTTTAATCCTATTTTCCATTAATTTATTTTTATTAATTTATTTTGTACTTATTTTATTACAGTTAAAGGCACTCATTTTTAGAAGGGGTTTTATAGCTTATATTTTCAACTAATATTTATCATTTGTTTTATTGAATCTTTATTTCAATTAATGGAAAGGAATTTGAATAGCTTTAGTTTTAGTTGAGGGGATAGTTCACTTAAAAATACATTTTTGGTATGTTTTAGCTTACCTCAAAGGCATCCAAGATGTAGGTGTCTTTGTTTTATCTGCAGTATTTTCAATTTTGATATTTTCAGGTCAAACCGTTCTGGTCTGTCAGTCATATAATGCAGGTCTATGGTCACCACCTCAAAGAGCATGCACAGAGAAGTCCAAATTAAACATGATTTAATGACTCATAAATGTAAGTACACATTCAGATGGCCTAGACACGAAAACGAGCGGTTTGTGTGAGAATACGAACACTCTTGTGTGAGAATATTAGAATATGCGGGTTGTGAATATGGTTGTGAAAAATCAATGTTGTCTGTTGATATATCGAAATCGTCTTCCATTGCGATTTCCTGTATATCAATATAAACATATAAGTATGTTTAGGTCTTCACAGCTGAAGGGTAACACTTCCGAAAATCTCAAGTGTAAACAATGTGAGTGACATACACGCGAGAGATCACTTCCGTCAAGCGCCCGTGCCGTCAGATCACTTGGAGGTGGCTGTGGTTACAAGAGGTAAAAACGATATAAATACTGTTGTTTTCTCACACAAACCGCCCCGTTTCGGGTCTTAGGCCATTACTGTGTACTTACATTTACGAGTCATTAAATCATGTTTAATTTGGACTTAACTCTCTGTGCATGCTCTTTGATGTGGTGACCATAACCCGCCATTATATGACTGACAGACAAGAACGGTTTGACCTAAAATTATCAAAATTGAAAATACTGCTGAAACAAAGACAGCTACATCTTAGATGCTCTTGAGAGCATCAAAACAATGGCCAATCAGAGACGTATATGTTGAGCGACATAACAAAAAAGCCAATCAGAGATGTTTAAGAATCAACAGCGCTAAAAATTCTAGACCGAAATGCTGGGATCGTCACATTTTTAAATTTCAGCACCATCTTGGTACCAAAGTCAGTACTTTTTGGCAACTTTTAAATGCAGTCTATACTCTGTTTTGTGCGTTGATTTTCATGCACAACGACAAAAAGCCAACTGAGTGTATTGATATTGGCAATGCTGAATCAGCATCTCATAACCAAAGACTTGCACCTAAACTTGCCTTAGACTTTCACAGTATTCTTGCACTGCCTTGCACATGCTGCTATTTCTTCCAGCGAATGCAAATCTGTTTTATATGTGATCGTTCCACACAAGGACTGCAAGTGCACATTTCCCTCATTCACAGGAGCATGGTAACAACAGCCTTGACATGGTTATACTCTCAGCCCCAACCATGTTTTAGTGATTCACTCTACTAAATCATTAATATTAACACTTTTTGGATGTGTTGGCAGAGGTTTCTCAGAATGAGCAAAACAAACAACTGCAGCAACAACAATAACTTTATTTATGTTTCCGAAGGTTTCCCTTTTCTGGCAAACCCACACACGCTAGGTAGGTAGTCCCCAAGGGAGTGCCGTACTGCTTTGGCAGTAGATGTGTATTCAAGGTCAGAGTCAGAGTCGTGTTCTCCAGGGAGTCATTACTGCAGCCTGTCTGCTGTGGGGCAAGATGAATGAAGCTGAGCTCAGTGTACTCATCCTCGCCTTCATCACCACCACATCAAGGCCTTCCCTATCAGCGCTCATCTGTCTTTTCAACGCATATTCTCCCTTGCAGGATCCCTTTTGTTTATGCAGCCTTTTCAGGAAATGCACCTGGGAAGGTGGCAGGTTTTCCAGACTATTTCTACACTAAAAATATAGATGTAATTGACACTGCAGGCAATGTGACTTTCACTGCAAGATGAGTTCCTGTGTGGAAGAACCTTGCTTGAGTACAACTTTCCAGATAACTGAAATACGATTTTAAAATGTTCTGCTAACATCCCCATTAAGTTATAAAACTCGAATGTTCCCTGAATGGTCAAAACTTTTGGATCCCTGCAAACATTGTTTAACAAAATAACTAAAATATTCTGTATAATTCCTAATAATCCTTTTACCTTAAGGATTATAAGGAAACACCTGTTCAATTACTCATTAATGGCATTTATCTAATCAAGCAATTTTGAGAGTGGCATGGTTGTTGGTGCCAGACGGGCGACCTAGTATTTCACAATCTGCTCAGTTACTGGGATTTTCACACACAACCATTTCTAGGTTTTACAAAAGAATGGTGTGAAAAGGGAAAAACATCCAGTATGCGGCAGTCCTGTGGCGAAAATACCTTGTTGATGCTAGAGGTCAGAGGAGAATGGGCCAACTGATTCAAGCTGATAGAAGAGCAACTTTGACTGAAATAACCACTCGTTACAACCGAGGTATGCAGGACAGTTGAAGACTGGAAAAATGTTGCCTGGTCTGATGAGTCTGATTTCTGTTGAGACATTCAGATGGTAGAGTCAGAATTTGGCGTGAACAGAATGAGAACATGGATCCATCATGCCTTGTTACCACTGTGCAGGCTGGTGGTGGTGGTGTAATGGTGTGGAGGATGTTTTCTTGGCACACTTTAGGCCCCTTAGTGCATTATTTAAATGCCACGGCCTACCTGAGCATTGTTTCTGACCATGTCCATCCCTTTATAGCCACCATGTACCATCCTCTGATGGCTACTTCCAGCAGGAAAATGCACCATGTCACAAAGCTTGAATCATTTCAAATTGGTTTCTTGAACATGGCAATGAGTTCACTGTACTAAAATGGCCCCCCACAGTCACCAGATCTCAACTCAATAGAGCATCTTTGGGATGTGGTGGAACGGGAGCTTCATGCCTTGGATGTGCATCCCACAAATCTTCATCAACTGCAAGATGCTTTCAACACCTTATAGAATCAATGGTTTCCTTCGTTAAACAAGGGATATAATTGTTACCACGGGGCCATGATTTAGTAAATCAAGGAATGATTATATTGTGTGCAAGAGTAAAAAAAAAAAAAAAAAACCTTTTTACTTAAAAAAAAAATACAGACAGCTTTAGCACAAGAGCTTAAGTGTTTCTTCATTCTTTTAGTCCTTCATTACTGCGAGCAGAATGATTATAACAATGGAAGACAAGAAGAGTGATGAGCTGCCATGCAGTCAGACTGTGGGTGGCAAAGACTGGTCACTGACGCTTCTGTTATCTCATATAAATGATTACCCTTCTATTTTCATCACTGCTGCCATTTATCTGAGAGATGAGAGATGTTTTTGGAAAGCGTATCTTTCTCAGGGAGCACAGCATGATAGGCAAATTTAGACTGACAAAGTGTAAAACACAACAGGATTAAATCGTGTCAGATGATCCGATGTTGTGTTTTACCCAAATCATAATGCTGAGGTTAATACATGCACCTGAGCAAACAAACCAGGAATGTGCAATCCAAAAAACATAAAATCATTTTTATTTTGGCTAATATCTGACTTGGATCTCGGTTTCAAACTGCATTCCATCAATTTCACAAAATGGCATTTGTGTGCAAATATTAGTATGGAAACAGGACGTTAACACAAGCTAGAGACGGGACACGCTGAAGATGGATGCAAAGAGGAGAGAACCAATACATTAATATTGCAAACTATCAGTATTTAATTGGGGTGGGGGGTTTAAATGAATCTAGCAGTGAGGGGAACTGATTGTCTTCAGAAAAGTTTGGAAACATTTTCTTTCCTTCCGCATAGGCCAATTGCACCGACAGACGGCAACAGACACTTTGCAGTGTTTTGTCGTATCAGTGTGTTACCCCTGTCTGAGTCTGTTGGCATCTATCGGAGCTTGTTTTCACCGATTGAACATGCTAAATCAGCGTTAAAATGTCTGAGAAGGGAAAGTGCTGTAAGCTGGTGACTGTCGGTGTTGGTTTGTGTCTGGTGGAGTGTGAACTGGCCTCTATCCCTTCTGTGTCTGTTAGAGTCTGTTGGGGCTTTTTTTTCGCCTATTGAATACACTTAATTGGAGTTAGAATATCTGAGAAGTCGTAGCATCTGTCGGTGCACTGTGAATTGCCTTTATAAATGTGCATTAAAGTTTATAAGTGCAGCATTGCTTTGCATACAACAGTAAACAAGAAACGTTATATCGCGTACTGTTTCATAAGCGCCACCTACTGACGGAGAGTGAACTTGAATTTTCATTCAGTTCGTCTTTTGTGCAGTTGTTTTAGCATAATTTCTTATAAAGCCAAAGTCAGATCATTTTGTTTTCTGTTATCTGATTTAAATAAAAAACAACAATTGCTTATGCTACATGTAGGCTATGTAGCATCTTTGTTTAGATGTGTTTTGTTAGATATGTTTTGTTCACCTAATGAACATCGTTTAATTGGAGTTAGAATATCTGAGAAGTCGTAGCATCTGTCGGTGCACTGTAAATTGCCTTTATAAATGTGCATTAAAGTTTATAACTGCAGCATTGCTTTGCATACAACAGTAAACAAGAAAACGTTATATCGCTACTGTTTCATAAGCGCCACCTACTGACGGAGAGTGAACTTGCATTTTCATTCAGTTTGTCTTTTGTCCAGGTGTTTTAGCATAATTTCATAAAGCCAAAGTCATAATCATTTGGTTTTCTGTTATCTAGTTTAAATAATAAAAAAATGCTTATGCTACATGTCTGTAGCATCTTTGTTTAGATATGTTATGTTAAAAGCCAGTTTGGCCTGTAATAGAGCAAATAAAGAAAGAAACATAAATAAAGAAAAAAAATCAGCTATCGCTATCAGAATCAGCCCATTTGCTTGTGAAAATCGTCAATCGTAATTGCTCATGAAATTTCCTGCTTGATGCATCACTATTGCTTTGTGTTTGACTGGATGTATAGAGTAACAAACTTTTGCCTTTAAAAGAACTGGTATATTCGGTATAATTGTTCCACAGGGTTCAGCATGGAAATCAGCCAGATTTAGCATCTTGGAAAGTTCAATAAAAGGGCACATTTTGGGTCTGTTTAAAACTAGTCTTTGAGATTTCTTTGCAACACCCTCAGGCAGCTATTTTCTAGACATGCAAGTGCAGCTCCTTTCTATTTAAAATGGGAGCATGAAATTCCCGAAAAGCAAATCACTAATTAAATATCACCAGCATCTTGGACCTTTAGCTCAAATTTAACTAAATTCAAATTATTTTTTTGGTGGGGGGGTCTTTTCTTTTCCCTTGAAATTGAACTAGTAAGAATAACTCATCTGAGCTCACCTCCATTCCACACAACATTATGGATGATGGCCCTCAGAACATCCATTAAGCAATATCCATCCAGTTCCTTGAATCCTCAAGCATAGAGACACAGGGAAAGTTTGATCAGGAACATGATGTGGAGTTGATTCTGACTGTGGAAAGTTTTAGATGGGACTAACAATACACTGAAACAGAACGCATAATCCCTTTATACTCAATGTGTTTGTGAGAAGATCTTGTTATTCTAGTCATGTGAAGCCATTGCACCTTGACATATGCTATTATAAAATAAGATTACAGATGTGCAATGAAATTACCCACATATGGCACGAAGGGAAATACAAACACTTGATGACATGGAGTCTCGAGAAGGGAGTGCAGAAATAATTCTTATGACAGTTTAATGCATGCATACATCTGTTAGTGCCACATCTGGAACAGGTGGCGTTACCCATTCAGATTCAGAATGTTTTTTTTTACTCTGAAAATCACTGTGACCAGTTGAGTTTGTTGTTATGCATGAGAGCTTAGAAAAATATGAATCTGTTTTCTCTAACCCAGTCCCAAACAGCAGACATTCAGATGTCTTCTATTCTGAGCATGACCTTTAAAGTCTCCATGACATTTTTTTGTCCATTTCTGTAAGCTTCAATGTCTTTGTTATGCTTGTGCACAGATCACAGTTTTATTTTTAGAGTTTTAAAATCTATATTTTAAAATCCATCCATCCTCAAACTAGAGGCTTTTACAACTTTTTCCAAAGCTTTTAAACAAGGTTTTATCAAGTCAATATTAAAGTTTGTCTTTGTCTGGTTAAATATTAAAATATTAATTAGACTTTCAGTTGATTTTTGAAATATGTCAACACTGGAAATGATTTAGCCTCAAATCTTTTCATGAGGTCTTTTCATTTTGATGAAATGCACAGAAAGAAGTAAGACCATCTGTATTCCCCCTAAATACCTTAATACACAAGTGTCATTTAAATGACTTTTATAACTTAATGAACTAGCTACGTGTGACTGACAGGCGTCATACTCCCTAGATTCAGGTGCATGGCCACACAAAATGTGTGGACAGCTGTCTAGCCTATAATCAGCAGAAACCAACTCTGCAACCACCACTCCACCGCACATAAACAAGTACACACTCACACAGAGACACCCGCTTTCCCCTCAAACCCCCACGGAGCATCTGACAGCTCTACCGTGAGCTTGTAATCCATCTCTGGGAGCCACAACACCCAGTGCAATTATTCTTTCGTTCTGACTTTACCTGGAAAACATAATTGAAAGAAGCTGTTTTTATTCGTACCACTTAGGTAAATCTTTAAAGAGGAAAAATTCAGACTCGAATGAGCCAATTTCCTGATCTTATAATGAACACGAGAAATTAATAAACTGTCAAGGGACAAAAAAGCTTCAGTGGGAAACTGGGCAACTATGTTGCTTACTCTTTTCAAACTTAGTAGAATAAACTTCTGTGATGAAACACTAATAAGCTAATTAACATAAAAAAGGACTGTGTGCTTTGGTGTTAAAGCTGCAGTGCCACATTTTTTCCTCTTGTCGCCATCTCTGTTAGAAATCTGCAATTGCAGTCATTCGCGGAATTATCAGACTGTACGTGAGTTGTAGCACCCTTGAACAGCATAGTCCGGATGAACACATTGAGAGTGTGCAGCTGTCAATCACCGCATCGATGTCCACACTGGCATTCAGAATCACCGAATATTTTTTTTTTAAAATATGACTAACGTAATTTTCACCGGAAAATGTTCATCCACTGGTTTTGACATCTGGTTCTGGTCACTGATTAAATCTAAAAAACGCTTATCATCACACATCATTTCTCAAATATGTATTTTGGATAATTTTTAACCAAGAAAAGCTGCGACTTGCAGCTCTAATGCTACGTTCACACCGGACGCGAATAGCGCGTCAAATTCTCGCCTACCACTTCTAGTTATACGCTTGACCACTTTGAATCCATTTGCGGTGTCGAGCAAAATCGTCGCGCGTAAAAACTAACACAGCCTCATCCCAATTAATCATATAACTGACGTTTTGGGACGTCCTTTGACCATTCGTAATATACGACTTTTTAGGGTACCCTTGAACGTCGGTAGATGCGATCCCGGGTCGTCATACAACTGACGCTTCGCCTTTAACGTCAGTTAGGTGACGAGTTGGGTTTAGGTCTGGGTAGAGTTAGGATCCGATTGCCATAATCAGTCTGCGGACGTTTGAGGGGGCCCTGAAAAGTCGTATATTGACGAATGGTCGAAAGACGTCCCAAAACGTCAGTTATATGATGAATTGGGATGAGACTGCGCTGTAAAAACAAAAGTTTGAAGCGAAATTTCACGCGCATGATGTACGTAGAATTCCGTTGGCGGCCATTTTTTATGCCGACCGAGCATTCATCGGAGAGTCACCGCTCTGTATTTTCTCTGGAGAGCAGAACAGCAGCTTTGGGATAATCGCGCCATATTTGTGTTCACCGGACCTTCCGGAGGCAAACCGTTTGACGATTTCACCATTTGCTCGCTCCAGGAACTGCGCCCGGATGACGCAGTCCAGCACCCAGTTTGATGGCCTGTTGGTTTGAGAAAGTTGAGTTTGATGGCCATCAAACGAAACTTATCACGACAGGTTGCTCACGTCACATCTACGTCGTCAAGCTCAGTTTGAGCCTGCACAGTTCGCTCAGCCATCAGGCAGTGAGTGCTTCTAATTGGCTTCACTTTCTCTGTTGAAATCTATGGGTGGCTTTGTCCATTTTCTTTTACTGTCTATAAATGTTGCACATTGCATCAACTCCATTGCAGTCCTTTCAAAACCTCTGCGAAACCCTGCGGTTAGGTCTATTTCTTTCATTTCACCAGCTTTTCATTTTTTCCCCTCGTTATTGCCCTTATAAAGCATCATTTCTTTGTCCTGCCTTCTTTTCGTCCACAGAGGTTTGGAGCCCCTTTAAAGGGTCGGTCAGATTTGGAGGGGCAAACATCTTAACAGTTCCACTCTCTCTCCTCTCTGTGTGACAGTACTAGTGTCCCACGATGCCACCATTGTGCCTCAATGACAAAGTTGCTGTCAGTCATTGGTAAGCCTAGATGAACAGAGGATGAATGAGTGAGTAGAACCAGTAATGAGGAAATGCTGTGCAGTCAGTATCCGTAATCGTGTAATATTTCACTATATTGTGCAAAATATTTCCTCAGGTAACTGAAAGAATGTGTCATTGGTAACATCTGCACAGGTAATATCTTAGATGGACTGATCTTATTACTAAACCTAACTAATAAATGTTTCTAGACTTACTGCATACTTGTGAGTTGAGGGGAACTCTCCCAACAACTAATATTCTATTTCCATTAGCCACACTGTAAATTGTCCACTCCTTGTTTCTTACTAAGATCTTTTTTGTTAATTTTACTGTCCAATAATTCGTTGAACTTACTTAAAATTTCTTACGTCATCTGTACTATTTGCATGCTATGTTTCCAGTAAGTACTGTATAACCCCATCAATAGCAAATAAAATTGTAATGGTAAAATAAAGCCAAAAACAGAAGAAAACAAACAAACAAAAAAACAATTAATTTATTCAGTGTCTCAATGCACTCTGGGAAAGTAAACTTCCTGCAGATCAGAGACAGAATTAAGTTGACTAAACTTAAATGGATTAAGTAAGAATAACTTGATGCAATTAAGTTATGCTTAGTAAAATTAAGGTAACTTGTTTGCATAATAAAATTATTTAAACTGCACTAATTCATATCTGCAGTTGCATGCCATCCCATTCTATTCCATTCTAAACAAACCTACAT